>VUQI01020031.1:4873-17004 GCA_015106735.1 Paratilapia polleni | reverse complement strand
TGTGGCTCTTTTTTTTTTTTTTTTTTTTTTTTTTTTTCCTTTTTTTTTTTTTTTTTTTTTTTTTTTTTTTTTTTTTTTTTTTTTTTTTTTTTGTTGTTTTTTTTTTTTTTTATGTTTTGTTTCTTTGTTGTTCATTTACATCTATTTGTAGTCATTTTATGTCTTTTTTTTATGCATTTTCTTTGTCTCTGGAGATGTTATGCTCATATTTTGTTTGTTTGTATCAATGTAGTCATTCTTGTTTGTAGTTTTCTGTTTCCTCCTCCTCTGCCCCACGACCTCGCTGTCCAATTAGGAGCCTTTGTGAGAACCAGGTCAACACTTTGTAGTTTGGCCTGGTCTATTTTTACATTCTGAATCTCGTGATTGGATGATGTTATCATCGCTCAAGTTTTGAATCAGCTGCCTGAAACTGTTAAAAGAGAGAAAGTTATTAAAACTTTTTGTCTGTGGGCCTTTGACGATGGAGAGAGGGAGCTAAAAACAGATCTCAGGATATTCAGGAGAATGTGATAATGCATGTGTGGTTTTAACACACGTGCACAGTGTGACCCAAATTTGTTGTCTGCCAAGTAAACAAACTGTCATTGTTTGTAACCCAGTCTGTTACCACGACGATCAGCAACACTATGACCGGTTGCCACGGTAGTGCATGGCAGCCGTTGCCCTGGCTCGTCTCTTAAACCCCCGTCTCTATAAGGAAAAAGGAAGACACCAGATTCCATTTCAAATTCTGCAAATTTTGAGTTCCTTTTTAGTAAATAAATTAATGCTAAAAGAATACGTTCATGTATACTGAGGTGTTTGCATATTCTGGTAAATTCAGCTTCACTACTAGTTTTTTCATTGAAAGAAAGAAAATTTCTATTGTTTTTTTTTTTTTTATTGTGAAATGAAACTAGAACAAGAAATATTTGTGTAATCTAAGCAGTATTTTGCTGCTAACAATAATTAATTCTTTTATACTTTATTAATAATTTTTGTTTACATGTGTGTTGGGAAACCAGATTTTTCTGCTGAACTTTTATGAAAATAAAACTTTAATATAACTAACTAATGACTAATCAACTAATAATGATAAGGTAATAAAACCAGTGAAATATCACACAATACATCAAAAATAGATTTTTTTTATTACAGAATTGAAAGGATTTAATGCTGTTATTTAAAAGACACATTATTTATTAGTCAATAGAAGAAGAGATAATTATGAAATAACTTTTTCTGAATTTGACACAGAAATAGATTTTTTTTTAAAAAAAATCTGTATGAGTATAATGTTAAAATAAAAAGTAGCAACTGGATTCTGGATCAGATGTGTGCTGAATTTTTCAGCGATCCCATCAGATTATTTTTTTTTATTTTATTTTTTTTACCTATTTCTGTCTAGTTGTTAAACTTTGGCCCACAATCAAGGCAACATAAATTACTAAATTTTTTAAAATGGAGTTTGGCTATGATCTTGTTTCCCCAAATAAATAAAAGGATTAGCAGTAATCAGGTCACAATTCACTAAAACATGACTACACACACATTGGAGAGGTCCGGTGTGTGTGTGTGTGTGTGTGTGTGTGTGTGTGTGCGCGGTCATGAGTTGGTTGAAAATTTGGCTGAAGAAGTTGGGCCGATGTGAGATTAAGTTATGTAACACACTCATCTTTAATTCCACAGGAAGTGTGTATCTTGTCGACATGTATCCAGAACGTCACACTGGGGACTCTCTGCTCATGTGCGTATCTGTGTTAAATAATGAATCTGTGCAGTCCAAATATGATGCAGGCCATATATGGACTTCCTGCCAGTGGTGTTCAAACACACCAAAGGAGTTATTAGTAGAAATACTACAGTTAATATTTCTCTTCATTGTGGTGAGTAAGAGTAACATTAACCATGAGGTTTTCTGCTGCACAGTTCATCCTGAGGGGACCATGAATGCCAGAAAACACCAGATTTCACAGCAGTCCATCCAATAGTTGTTATTTCACTCAAAACCACAAATGTCAGGGGTGTTGAGGGAAAGATGAAGGATAAAAAAAATTTGTGGGATCGATCCTCAATGGAGCATGAATATCTAAACCAGGTTTTGCAGCAAGCCCTCTACAGTAATATTGTTTAAGATTTTTCACACAAAACCACAAAGGACAAATCCTCTAGGGAATATGAATGTCGAAACCACATTTCAGTGCAATCAACCCAATAATTCTGATATTTCAGTTAAAACCACAAATTTCAACCTCATTTTCTCGAAAAATAAAAAAAAAGGACAGAGGATAAACAAAACCAGTAGGATTCATCCTCTGGGGAGGATAAATTTCTAAACTACATTTTACAGCAATCCATCTACAGTAATAGTTGTTAAGGTATTGCACTCAAAACCACAAAGGTGAGTCCCATGATGACGCTAAACAAATAGTCAGCAGGATTTTCTTCTGGGGAATATGAATGTCTAAACCACATTTCACATCAATCCACCCAATAATACCTGAGATATTTCACTCACAATCACAAATATCAGCCATGTGGTGGTGCTAGAGGAAATGTCAGAGGATCAACAAAGCCTGTAGGTTTCGTCCTCTGTGGAACATGAAAATCTCGCCTACATTTCAGTACAATCCATACAGAAAGTGTTGAAATATTTCACTCAGAACCACAAATGTCAACCTCATGTAGGTGCTAGAGGAAACATCAGGACCAATAAACTCAGTAAGATTCGTCCCTGAGAAACATGAATGCATAAACATCATTTCAGTGTTATCCATTTAGTAGTTGTTGAGATATTTCATTCAAAACCACAAATGTCAGCCCCCATTGTGGTGCTACAAGAACGGTAAGAGGATCAGCACAGTCAGTAGGATTCATCCTCCGGGGAACATGAATGTCTAAACCAGGTTTTCACAACAATCCACCTAATAGACACAACCTAAATGTCAAATGTGCATTGTCCTTAGTGTACCTTTGTACAGCAGGTGCTTTGACATCCAGGTGAGGCTGGTGATGTTTGAAGAGGGAATAAAGTGTGTGTTAAGAAGAGGAGGAGGATGAAGAAAGCGCTGGAAGTGTTTGATCGTTCAGAAGACAGACACAACAGGTTTCAATGGAGAAAAGAACCCAGCACAAATGCTACAGGAACATATACACAACTCAAAAGCAAATATTTAACTTCATAAATGTTTAATTGACTTTCATTTAATTACACGAGCATTCACACACAGTCAGTATGAATAAAACAGATGAATGTCAGTGTGAGCTCAACATGGTTGCATGCCAAATGGATTTTTCCAAGCCATTCTTCTCTCTGCAGCAGCTTTTTACATTTTGCATTCCAATGAACACAATTCCACCTGTGATTCCTATAGTCCTATCACAATGAAAGAAATTGTTGCTTACTACCTTACGGTACTAAAAAAAAAAATGCTAAAAGCCTACTTCAGGTTTTCTGTTTAACTATCTCATACAAAGATAAAAAGTAAAGTGATTGTCTTATAGTTGGCATGCCTCCTGCACCATAGCTAAAATTCCAGATATTTCCTTCAACAGTTGGTGGAGACCAAAAATGGAGCTTAAAAAAAAAAAAAAAAAAGCCTATATCGGACTTGGATTTGATTATATAACACAAGTAATGTAGGATCCATGCACCTTTGTTGGTATCCATTTGTTTAGCTCTTTGGCTATGACAAGAGAGGGATAGTGAAAATTCAACTTACATGCAGTCCTTCAAAAAAACCAAAAGGCGTAACCCAATCACGTTGACACTATATGCTGGTCAAAGACTGGTTGGTTGAAAGGTTGACTTGAATAGGAAAGGGAGCATCACCTGAGTTTCTGTCACAAAGAGGGTTCTACACCAAAAGCCTCCTTGTGATTGCTTTAGTCAATAGCCAGTAGTTGGCATGGAAGATCCCGACTCATCTGCAAACACTCGCCAACTACTTGCCAAGCAGCAGTGAACCTTGAAAAAGTGCGACGCAAACCAGAAACAGAGAAGGTTTGCCTTCAAAGTAAAGGTTGTGGCTTACCACTTCAGCCAATACAAAGGATCAGCTTTTACTTTGAAGTTGAACAGACTGGTTTACAGTTTCATTACTGCTCAGTGAGTAGTTGGTGAGGAATTGCAGACAAGTCATTGTCTTCCATGCAAACAATGGGCGACCGAATCAATCTGCTATCAGCCAAATTAAAAACACAAGGAGGGTTTTCAGCGTAGCACAGTATGTTTTTTTTTTTTTTCGTAACCAAATTCCCCAGGCAACCTGTGGCTGTCAGGGGGACACTGACTTGTCTCTAGTTCTGCATGACTGGGGCTTTAGCAGGCAATTTCACAGCAACTGCCAGCAACCAACTGGTCAGGGAATACATATTTTTTTCCTAGTGACCCTGTTGCCACGGGGTCATTGGCTGGTCTCTTGGCCTGTGTGACTGAGGCCTAATGGTGGCAGTGGAGAATTTGACTTGTTTTTTAACACATAGCCACAAATGAATTCTTTTGTGTATTATGATTTCAGTCTTCTCTGCAGCAGGGACCAACAACAGCAATAACTTGATCAAGAGTAGCCTGCTTTATAGGTTTTTTCCATAGACCTAAACTATTCTTTGTACCAGGCTGTAAACATGTTTACTTTTGCTATAAACTTGGGCATTTTAAACATGGGAGTCTCTAGGGATTGACTCACTCTTGGAGCCAGCCTCAAGTGGCCGTTAGAGGAACTGCAGTATTTTGCTGTTCAGTGTTATCTTAACTTTTCAGCAGCACCTCTTGGTTACCTCTTGGTTGTTCCACATATTTTTGACACTATCCCCAGTGACAGTAGACCGCAAGTAGATATGACTCTGCAAAGCTCTGCGTAGCATCTATGGACCACCATGCCAGGTGCTCAAGACTCCAAATGAATTATAATGTTGCTCTGTAACTGCTGCATGTATAAATATCTTTGCTACTGTAGACTGAAAACCTCTTTCTGCTTCCTGCAGTGGTTCAAAAAATAGATTTAAAGTACCAAACTTCTGGTAATTTTCTCACTCAAATTTAATATAAATTCTCTCCTCTGCTTAACAGCATCTTCTGACCTCTTAACCTGAGCTCCGATGTTCCAAATGCAATGACCAATCTTCACCCTTGTCACTACACCCTTCACCGTGGTCAGTTAATCAGCTCAGTGATCTTACAGTCCGCCGCGAAAACTACCACCTCCCCCATCCTCGACTGCCCAATCAGCTGCAGGGATGCACGTGATGGGCAGCGTCTCCCAGGCCAATGCGAGCCAAGATTTCTCCATCCAAGAGGAGGACGTAGCCGTTGCTGTGCCAGTGTCTCCGCCTTCTCCTCCTCCTCCTCCTCCTCCGAGGTTTTCTGACATTGAAGATAACCAGATGAAATCAGCTGACATTCCTCCAGCTCCTCCCCTGCCTCCTCCTCCTCCCCTACCGCCTCTGCTTCCAGGGCTTGGAGACCCCACAGGAGGCCTGAGGAAGAAGAGGAGGGTGAGGAGTTTTTTCTGGAAAACGATTCCAGAGGAGCAGGTAGACATTCTTTACATTTTTTAAGCACATTGTGTTACCATATATCCTCTGTGTGTGTGTATTTGTGTGTTTGCATACAGTAGTGCACCCACCCTGACTTAATTGCTGCCAATCTGTTTAAATTTTTCACGAAGGAAAACCTCACAACCAAACTCCAAACATTTAAAAATGTGGAAATATTATGTTGCTTTGCTCACTGGCAAAAGTAAATGATGACTCAAGCATGAATAAGCACTTTTCTGAAAACGCTTGAGCCCTAAGAGAAATTCAATACATTCAGAAACCAGCAAATACATTAGTAAAATCTGTGTCACAGGTAAAGGGACGGCCCAACCTGTGGACTGAAGACCGAGTGAAGCAGAAATACCAGATCGACGTCCAGACTGTCGAGGAGCTATTTGGCCAAAGTGACAGTCACTCAAACACCCTGGCACCATCCACCAGGGGAGGGAAGACCAGGAGCTCATTCAGAGAGACCAAAGAGGTGTGTTTTTGTTGCAGGGTGGCGCATGCTGCTGTTTGTTGAAGGCATGGGGGATGGAGGCGAAGTGTGTGTGGACAGTTTCAACCAGGGCTTTGACCCCACACTGACATCTACTCACCTCTCTCTCTCATTCTCTACCAGGTCTCCATTCTAGATGCTAAGCGAGGGATGAACATTGCAATTTTCCTCAAACAGTTCAAGAGGTAAATCTCACTTTGAGACTGTGATCACAAACGCACACAATTTTTTTCACCTCTGCTCATATTTTCCATTAATGCCTGAAGCATTTTCCTACATGCATTCCCTTAAATGCAACATGAATGCCAAAAATATGCCCGTTTTCTATGAGAGTAAATGATGCGTCGTTGGGTTTTTAACTGTGAAACAAACAACAAAAACAGATGGAACATGTTAACATGAGCTTCAGAAGTTTTTTTTTAAACAGTTCTCTTTCAAATGGTTGTTGGCTGCTGCCTCTGTGTATATTTCATGATGAGAAACAGGGGTAGCATCCCACTGCTAATTTCTGTCTAAAAGTAAAATCAAGTGGATTAAATTATGACAGGCAAGCTTGTACTTTAAAGGTCACAGGTTTGATTTCCAGAGGAGAAAAGAAAAGGAAGGTCATGACCAGGAATGCTAAATCTACACAATGATGTCATGTCAGCCTCTGTTGAGATTAATGTGGGTCTGACACAGCATGACTATGTCAAAATGTCAGATGAGGAGGGGAATTTATTAGCTGATGGAGCGTCAAAAAGGGTGTTGGCGTGTCTGCGATTCCGTAATGTACTTCCTCACCCTCTTCCTGAGGTGTTGGATAAACAGATGTGATGATGCAGGCGTCTTATACAGGACTGAAAACTGACACGCTATAGACATGTGACCGAGTCTGCATTTATGCCAAATTAGAGGAAAGGGCTGATGTCTATGGACATTATATTATACAACAAAGGGCCTTAGGGCTTTTTGCAAAATGGTAACTTTATGGATATAGAATGACCACAAATTGACTCATAATGGCTACAGACAGATGCAAAATAGCTACAAAAGGACAGAAAATGACAAAGTCATGCAGTATGCCAACAAAAAGATTAAAACTGACCACAAAGAGATGCAAAGTGGTGACAAAGTGGCATAAAATGGGTATGAGATGCAAAATGGCAGCAAAGAGACTTAAACTACTAGAAGAGATGAGATGGCTACAAGATGAAAACTGGCCACAAGAAGACTTGATTTGCCCCCAAAAAGGTGCAAAATGGTGATAAAGGGGCATAAAATGGCTGCGAGATGCTACAAAATGATGAAAAATGGCAGTAAATGGACACAAAATTAAAGGGGATGCAAAATAGCTACAAGGTGACTTAAGATGATCACAAAGAAATGTGAAATGAACACTGAGACTAAAATTGATCACAATGAGAAGTAAAAAGGTGGCAAAGGGAAATAAGGGAAATAAAGAAAATACAAAGAAATGCAATATTCCTACAAGGATAGTTAAATTGACGGCAAAAAGATGAAAAATGGCCACAAGAAGAATTCAGTTAACCACAAAGAGATGCAAAATGGCCACAAAGAGACTTGCATAGACTACAAAATGGTAAGGAAGAGGCATAAAGTGGTTACTAATGGACACAAAAGACCACAAAGAGATGCAAAATAGGACAGCCGGAAAGTGATACCCAACAATCACAAAGAAAGTACAACGCTACAAAACAAAGAATCGCAAAACGGCTGCAAAAATATGAAAAACTGTGATTAGGCTGAAACATAACTTCAACAAAGATGCAAAACAATCACAGATGTATGATGACTACAAAGAAACACAAGGTTGTTGTTTGTGTGTCCTTGAGTCTGATGTCTCAGCCCTCCGTAGGAGGGTTTGTGGGCCCAGGGGCCCGTTGTCTTGCAACTCATTCATGGTGAGGTCACAGTGCTGCTGCTTGATAGAATTCAGGCATATATATTGTTGATAGATTAATAGCTTAATGAAGTTATGGATTTCATTTAATCCAAAGAATGAAAGCACTTTAGACACTCCTTCCTTTTCTTTTACATTTTTACCCCCGCTGATGATTTTGCATCCTCACTAGAGGTCAATATTCAGACAGGGAAGGAAGTATAAAGGTGTCCATAAGCTCCAGAGGTTGTGTTTAAGTAACCCAAGTAAAGTTGAAGTTATAATGTCCAGGTTAACATGTTTAGACTGAGTGCTTACTAAACACACTGAGGGACATACAGGCATGAGGGGGACAGAGAGAGCATCAATGTACAGTAGCTCTACCTGAAGACACTTAGAGAGGAATGTGGGTTGTATGGCATGTTCAGGGTACACAATCTACATGAAAAATGTATCATTCAGTTTGAGCTGAAGTTAAGGCTTTGCAACAGTTTTAACACCTGACTAGAAGTGCTATCGGTTTCTCCAACAACAAAGTGACACTTTGGAGAAGTGGGAAGTAAAAATCTTCTCTATGCAGTTCTGTGGAAAATTCTTGAACCACCCAGCATTTCTTTATGTTTTTACTAGGAAAATGGGAAATAGTATCAGTGATTTATTGAAACATGTGCAAACACACATGGAAATGCAGCATATAAGGCAAAAACAGAGCTCTAATGATGTACAATTCTAATGAGCTTGACAGTCACAATATTTGGTAAGACCACCTTTATTCTTCAACACAGCCTGAACTCTCTTCGGCAAGCTTTCTTGGAATTCCTTAAAGTAGTCTTCAGGAATAGTTCTCCAGGCTTCTTGAAGGACATTCAAAGCTCTTCTTTGGATGTTGGCTGCCTTTTGTTCTGTTCTCTGTCAAGATGATCCCACCCTGCTTCAGTAAAGTTGAGGTCTGGGCTCTGGGGAGGTGAATCCATGACTGTTTTTCTATCCAGGTATGCATTTACTGCATTGGCAGTGTGTTTGGGATCATTGTCATAATGAAAAAGGAGGCTGTTGCCAACCAGATGCTTTCCAGATGCTATTGCGTGATAGATCAAAATCTGACAGGACTTTTCTGTGTTTATAATTTCATCAATTATGACAAGATCTCCAACACCGCTGGATGAAATACAGCCCCAAACCATGACAGAGCCTCCACCGTGTTTTACAGATGGCTGAAGACACTCACTGCTGTACTTTTCTCCTGACCTCTTCCCTACATGACAAGACCTGTTGCCACTGATTTTCAGTCCAGCTTTTGTGTGATTTGGCACATCTCTGCCTTGTCTCCCTGTTTCCCTTACTTAAGAATGGCTTCATGACAGCCACCGGTCTGACAGTGTTAAGTGACTTAAACAAAAGACTTTCCTCTGAAAGTGGTCAGGTACAAGGACTAGACTGAAAATGAGTTAAAAAAAAACGACTTTGAACGATGTTCAAAAAGCCTGGAGAACTATTGCTCAAGACCACTTAAAAAAAAAAAAACTGCAGGAAAGTCTGGCTCCATGGAAGCAAAATATAAAGAAATTAGGGGTGGCTCAAGACTTTTGCACAGTACTGTAAATCAACAATTTATTCTCTTTATATTCTATTTTCCACTATCATGCATTTACCTGTAATAAGTTTCAGACAAGTGAAAAAAAAAAAGTCCCTGCTTACACTGTCAGTGTGAATTCGCACTGTATTATTTTATCGTATTGATGAGTCAGGGCTGCCGTAGTCAAAAGACAAAGGTTATCTCATTTTGCAATAACTTATGTTTGAAAGTAGGGCTTTCTTCTTGGTCCTGCCCTTCAGTGTACATAGATTCTAAGTATAAGACAGGAAGAGCACCAGCAAGACCCTCCAGAGAACAGAGCAGCATCAATTACAACAGATAAGACACTGATTAAATCATAGCATCAAAGGAGGAGCTGGGGTCGAGGTGGGTTGCAAAGCAGCTTGCAGTTGTGCAGATGAAATAGCCCCCCACGTACAAAATAGCCAATTGCATGATTAAAGATCAGCTGAGCCATCAGCTGATGTAGGCTTGTGTTGAGATCAGCTGATCTGCCGAGATAAACTGAGCTAAACTTCATGGCCTATCTGAACTAATGCTTTGCTTGAGTAGAAGATAGGATATATTTACCTGCATACACTCACACACTGGATACACTGTTTTATGTATGTATCATGGAAAAATAAAGTGCGTCGAAACCGAACTGCCTTTCTGAGATTGACTGAGCAAAACCTTTGCAAAGGGAACAATACAGCATGAACAGTCTGCATACCAGTATTGATACAGAATAGAAAAATAACAGCTCCTTTGTACGCGTGTGGATACAGTCCTGCTTTCTCTGCCACTGTAGCAGTATTCTTTACACAGTCATGGAGACACCTGCTTGATAATGAAGACACAGAAAGCGCCTCGTGGCCTTGAAAACAGCTTACAGGCAGTTTTGTTTCATCTTTGCACACACACCCTTTGTACGAGAAAGTTTCTATTACTTAGAAGTAGTACATAAAGGCTAAATAAGTTGCTCTCTGTTGTAAATCTGTTCACATCTACATACATAGAAATTCATATTAACTACTTCCAGTCAGAGTCCATCCAGAACCTCATAGATTCGAAACAGGAATTCAGAAATGCCTCCACAAATTGTGACGTAGTTGACTGCAAAATGACATTGGCGCTCGGCAGCCTTGCTTTTATATAGGAATATAACCAGAATACAAATAATTGGCAACCAGTTGAGTCGAGTCCCCTATTGCAAAGAGACGTGTCACAGATGAGTTGTGCTCATCGGTGCAGACTGACTCAGATTGATTGCAACGTGTTGGTAATCTGTCTGCATTTATAAATTCTGGTCACCAGGTGACCCATGTAATCGCCTTGTGATTGAAAGTGGTCGCCCGGAGGTTGAAGGTGTATGGCGACCAGTTGGTCACCGCAACTACTTCAAACTGCAGATTTTACCTAGCTGCAAGGAGGTTGCTGTCCTATTTTTACTCTATTGTGACTGAACCATTATATAATAAAAGATTCCAATTTAGATTCTTCTTCTTCTTCTTCTTCTTCTTCTTCTTCATCTTCTTCATCTTCTTCATCTTCTTCTTCTTCTTCATCTTCTTCATCTTCTTCATCTTCTTCTTCTTCTTCATCTTCTTCATCTTCATCTTCTTCATCTTCATCTTCTTCATCTTCTTCTTCTTCATCTTCTTCATCTTCTTCTTCTTCTTCTTCTTCTTCTTCATCTTCTTCATCTTCATCTTCTTCTTCATCTTCTTCATCTTCATCTTCTTCTTCATCTTCTTCTTCTTCTTCTTCTTCTTCTTCTTCATCTTCTTCTATCTTCTTCTTCTTCATCTTCTTCTTCTTCTTCTTCTTCTTCTTCTTCTTCTTCTTCTTCTTCTTGATCTTCTTGATCTTGTCCCTGTGCAAATGGTAGTGAAGTCTCTTTAATTGAACCTAATTTTTTTTTAGTTTTAAAACATTTATTGAGGTTATCTTTAGCTTTTGCTCAGACGTCCACTTTAGAGGATGAAACAAACTGCAATCTTCCTTTTTAAACACATGATATGTATTGGCATTAAAGTTAGTTTATATTGCCTGTCTATATAATATCAAAAAATAGTTAAAGATATTGTTTTGTGTATTTTATTTTATTTCTTTTAATAGGGATAGTGTTGATCGGTCTATTAGCCCTATAGGTTAATTTTCATCTGTTGTCTCGGCCCAGTTCTTAAAGTGACTACCTAACACCGAAAAAGAAAAGAAAATTACCAGTTAAAAAGCAAAAGATTATAGTTCACACAGAGTTAAAATGGTTTCTTTTATTGTGAATTATTTGTTTGTTTCTTTTGATTGTTTTTATTTTAACCTGACTGAGTGCACTGAGTATATGTTGTGCATGTGCAGATGGGAATTAAATCTCTTGAATCTTGAGGAAAAATAGAAAATCTTCACATTTATGAAAATTATTTTTTTCTTTAAGCAGCTGAATCCATGATCAAAATATTTTATGCTGATTGATTTCTTCATTTTAGTACATGTAGAGAGTAGAGCGCTTTAAACCTGCACACGCTAAATGTAAATGTCTTCCTCCCCCAGGTCCAATGAGACGATCGTAGAAGACATCCGCCATGGCAACAGTGAGGCTTTTGGGGCGGAGCGTCTGAGAGAGCTGGTGAAACTGCTGCCAGAGACAGAAG
>VUQI01020029.1:25889-42308 GCA_015106735.1 Paratilapia polleni | reverse complement strand
TTTAGCTGCTACCCTCTTCAGCCCTGGCAAACCAATCATTGGTGGTTGATTTAAACCAGCGTGCCAGCGCAGGAATGTCGGCACACACTAGATTCAGAACTGGTACACTGCAAAACATAGACTTTACTTGCTGCTCATCGCCTTAATCAGCATTGTGTGACCTCATTTACCGTCCATTTGAATGTAACGAACATTCACTTATATATAAAATCCTGCGGTCCAGCTTTAAGTGTCATCAACTACATAAAACTTAAAACAAATGTAATTCTCACATTTCAAGTTATTCAGATTGAAGAAAAAAAAACTACAAGATACCAAAACACTGAGACAATACGAAACTAAGAAACTCGTCTTGGGATCATTTGTATCACAGTACAAAACTTGACCTCCAATGAGCAGTTAAAGCAAAACTGCTAAAAAGATAAATACTAATTTAAGTGTCAATTTCATACTGCTGGGCCAAAGTGAAGCTTTAAAATACAATAATCTCCCCTTATTTATTTTAAAGTACATCAGTGCTACAGGTAGACGTGAATGCTAGAAAAAAAAGAAAAAAAGACACTGAAGATCCACACTCACTCCTGAAATTTCTGCAAGTTCCAGTTACGTTCTCAGCTCGACAAATGAGTCAATGGGTAAAACAGGGAAAAAGCCCATTTCAACCCACAGTCTAAGTTTTCTGTTTTATCAGTTAAATCACATACATTCACACACACAAATCATGTTAGAAAGAAAGAAAGAAAACATGCTTAAAGAAAAAAATAATCCCTTTTCTAAAATCACTGAAAAACTTTTAAATAAAATAAGAACCAATTCACAATTGTAAAATAAAAAAAATAAAATCTACTGATATAAGATGATATTGCATTAAAGCAGCAGCAGCTGCATACCTGTTCTGTAAAATGCTGTTTTGGTAATGATATGTATTTTAATAAAAACTGCTGGCATTGAGAGTGGTTTCCGGTGTTTTGGATCATAAGCCATAACTCAGTCTGCGAAGACAATATGTGAATTTCTTAAAGCCAAAGCTGTTCTGAAACGAAACAGTCATACAGTTTAAAACTCAGGCAGCTTAAAGTGAATCCTGGTCAAATCTCAGGAGTTTTAACTGTTTTCTATTAGTAGGTGGCAGCCGAGGATTAACTGTGCACCTGACACTCAAACTCTCATTGGTAAGATTACTGGCCATGGAGAAGAGCTTCAACAACAGAAACACTTCTCATACTGTGTGACAGGTCCTACAAGGCTCCCTGTATAAACAAGAATCCACACACACAAGGTAGCTAAAATTAGTCAGATAAAATGACGAGAAAGTTGTGGTAGACAATCAGGCTGTGACGTCATCTGATGCGGGCGCAAAGTCTCCGTGCCGGACAGCGTTGGACTGTGCCCGTCTGCGGGCCAGTCTGGAATTAGAAGGAGGAGAAAGCCTCATGGAGCAAACAATGGCTCCGACGTCCTCCTGCTGCTCTTCGTGCTGGGATAGCTGCCGGTTAAAGGCAATGGCTTCTGCTGCAAACTGGGTCAGGTCTTTGGTGCTGCTGTTCCTGGAACAAGAAAGGAGAAAGAAGAAGATATGAGCATGGTACCACTCAAGTGGTACATTGTCTCACTCCTGCCACTTATCACTGTCACAGTCACTGACAAATAGTCATGATGCTCCCACTTGATTGAAGATGCGATTAGAATACTGAAAAATGCTCAGTACGATGTCCTAGATCCTAAAGCATCAAATCATTTGTTTTGTCTATCCAAATATATTCTATAACAAACAAACAGGAAACTAAAGCATCGAATCTTTATAAATCCCCACTTGAAGATGGAACCTTAAAATGTACTGAACATTAAAACAGCTGCTGATAAATAAAGGTGTGTACAGAAGCTCTACTCTCCTGTGAAAAAAACAAAACAAAACAATAAATGTCTGACTCTACTTCACCTACAGAAATAAAGATAAATTAAAGACAAACCTCTGCAGAACATGAGGAGTTGGAAGACCTCTCTCTGGAGCATTCTATATAAAAAATAATAACAATAACAAAAAAGAACAAAGACGATAATTTATTCACAGCTTGAGAAAAAACAAAAAAGACACAATAATTACAGTTGTCTTACATCAGACAATTAGTACTCAAATGTAATTGTACCCACCCCCTGCACCCAAGGGTGCTTGAGGACCTGAGCAGCACTGAGGCGCAGAGTGGAGTCCCGAACCAGCAGCTTTGATATGAGGTCCTTGGCGCCCTCTGTGATGTGAGCCCAGTCCTTGTCAGGAAATTCATATTTGCCCTGCTGGATGCTCTCAAACAGGTGACTCTGAGGGGAGAAGATCAAAGAACATTGTGTAAAAGTGCTCAGCTGACAGCATCTACATATTTTCCACACAAACATATGGACCAAAGTTAGAGTGCTAGTAAGGAAGCACTGTCTAAAATGAAATCTGCTGACAGGTCTTGGATTAAATATGACCAAACTAAAAAACATATATACTAGGGTTGGGAAATTAATCAAATCTGAAAAGATTTTGGCTTCCAACAATTATGTAAACAAGCAAACAAAATGATTATTGTCCTGCATTCATTTTTTATAATGATGTTTTCATTCTATAAAGTCAAAGCACTGATTTTCTTCAGAGTGGTGGACTTTTCTCCCTAGAGCACCAAACTCAGCACACCAAACCAAGCCAAGGTAATGGCAGGAGAGCCTTTGGTCAACAGGATCCATCTAGATGAAGTAAAAGCAAAGACAGGGTTTCACTGGTTAACCTACAAACCCTGTACCCATTTCTTTCTACTTAAAGATAAGCTTAAAGATTACCCAAAACTCTCAACTGAAAGTGTTTTGCTCTTCTTAAATATGGGTTTAACATAAGAGGCACATCTTGCTGTCCATTTTTTTCTTCTGTAAAAACTTTACTTTGGAATGCATTCTTTTCATGCATCTGCATTTTAAAGATTTACTTTTGGCATTTTAACCTTATGCCAACCTATCTGACAGGATAGTGCAGAGAGTAGAAAGGAAAGCGAGGGAAGAGAGTGGGGTGAAATCACAAACAGGAAATGGTCTGGGGAAGACTTGATCCCAGGACCCTGCAGCAAAGACTCTAGCCGTCAATATAAGGGTCACCAGCTAAACCAGGTCAGCTCTAGTGGCACACATGCATCTGCATTTTAAATAGAAGACTTTACATTCATTTTCAAAGACGGTATTTTTTTTTATTGTGACTTTGCTTCAGAAAGTTGTGGGGACACGTACTGCATCATTGTGGAACACTGTGGAACTTTTTTTTTTTTTATTGTTACTTATTCATTTGTTTTTGTTTTAATATGTGCTTTCATATTTTATTGCTGTCTTTTAACTGGAAAGCACTTTGGTCAACCCTGTTGTTTTTAAAGTGCTCCTTAAATAAAGTTGGATTGGATTGGACTGGATTGGAACTGTCAAATGAACAGCGTGGCTGATTGGTGGGGCATACCTGGCATGCTCTGCATGTCTCTCCCCGATCCCAGCCACAGTCAGTGCCACAGTGTCCGGTGAAAGGTGGGCTGCCGCTGAGTAAGATGTAAAGAATGACCCCGAGGCTCCACAGGTCACAGCGCTTGTCGTAGAAGGAGGCCTCATCTGTGAACACCTCAACTACTTCTGGAGCCATGTACTCAGCCGAGCCACACTAAGAGAGGGGGAAGATTCAAGTCAGTGTCATCCATTAGATTAGTTCATTGGGCAATGTTATGTGTCTATACTTAGCTATGAATTTAAAATTAGACATTTACTGGTGTGGTGAGCTCTGGCGTTGTTATCGGTGTACAGGCACTGCTGAGCTTTACTCCACTTCCTAGATCAAAGTCACAGATTTTTACTGGCGATACCTAAGTAGAAAGATAGAATAAATGCATTATTACATTGTTAAATTCTATACCTTAAGGGATAACTAATGTCTTTATCAAAGCATCAAAGGCCACTTACCCGATCAGTATATTCACAGAGTATGTTCTCCAACTTAAGGTCTCTATGGGCAATGCCTGCAGAAAAACACACTGTCACCATTTCACCCAGAAAGAAAACAACACACAACTAATCTCTGTGAACTTCAGTAGAATGGGTGTTTGGATTTTCCCCTACCTTTTGTATGTAGGAAGTCGAGAGCTTGGGCAATGTCTCTCACTACCCTACTGGCCTCCAGTTCATCAAAGTGCTTTCGGTTCTGGATATGTGTAAGAATAGACCCTGCAGGAAGAGAAGAGAATCACTTTTTCTTTGTGTGTTCATAATGAGTCATCTGAAAAAGCTAAGTGTACATGTGCAGATTGTGTAACTGGTGTGTTAATTATTCACACTTACCACCACGCAGCTTTTCAAATACCAAATAAAAGCAGGAACTGTCTTCAAAGAACTGGATCAATTCCAAAATATTCCTGAACAAAGACATTTTGAGGTGATTAGAATGTGTTCAGTTGAGAATGGGTTTTAATAAAAAAAATAAATAAATTAAAAAAGCTCAGATAAAATCAACTCACTTATTTCCTTGACACTGGTAAAGTGTTTCTACTTCTCGAAAGACTCTGCTGCGGCTGTGCCCTGCGCTCTTTTCTATAATCTATGAAAATGAACCACAAATAAAATTTATTTTTTGAATTTCGGTACAGCTGTAAAGAAAATGTTGCAATTAAAGAGCAACCTAACCTGTTCAAATTAAATTTAAATTTAGAAAACCTGTCCTTACCTTCACAGCATACTCCTGTCCATTCTGCAGGCTGATGCATCCTTGAACTTTAGCATATGCCCCCTGACCGAGCACCTCATCAGTCAATTTGTAGAGATCTGAAGAAAATATTATGTATGAAGTGTTGGTCAATTTTCCTGGTCTTGCACTTACCGCACATGTGTCTCAATTTCAGCCTACTTACCATCAAGAGTGCCAGTTGAGCTGTCTGTTGCTCTAGTTCTTTTCTTCTTCTTTCGTTTACCTGCATCTGGGATGTTCACTGGCTGGCTTTTTTCTGTCTCTGTAATAGCAGAGAAGAATCCACACACAAGCTAATTATTTTAAAACAGTTGCTGTAGCATTGTGAGCATCAAAGTTTACATAGCTATAGGAATGTTACAAAAAACTAAAGCCGTTTTACCCGCTGGGTCTTGAGAAAGGCTCTGTCTTTCCTCTGAGGTATTTCTGTTCTCCTGAATGCTCCCACAGTTTTGCCCTACTTGGCCCAAAGCCAGGGAGTTACCCTGTAACAGAGAAGGACGCCACATGGGGGAGAGAGGTAGGGGAAAGTGCGAGAACAGCCAGAGTGATCAGGTGGTGGTACAGCAGAGAACACATAAAAAATGCAAAATTCACTTTGGTCTGATGATAAATACAAAAAATTAAACACTAATCTACTTCATTAAAAAAAAAAAAAAAAAGTCATATCTATATTGTAGGCTTGTAACTGTAATTACATTGCATGGATGCGTCACTACTACCTCGCTCACTACCACTTATGGCAACCTGCCAAAACAGTGGTCATGATAATACAGGAAACCCCATGACAGGCCTTATCTAACTAACACTGGACATTACCAGAAACATTTAAACAACAGGGCATAGTGCATAGCGATTAAACTACTGTGCACTACTTTCTGGTCCTTTTATCTTATCGAACATGTTTCAGGAAGTCACAGGTTTTGAAATCACCAGTAATCACAGAGCAGCTCAAAGCTACCTGGAGGGAATGCTGGAAGGGTTGCAACTCCGTCATCACCCTCTGCCTCACCATTTCTGCCAACTGAGAACACGATACAAATATACTCAGTTAGACACATCAATATACGTAACAAGTAAGTGCAATGCGGTGGTAAGTCAAAGAGTTGGGGCCATGGAGAACATACTGCCCAGCGTTAGCTAATTTGTACCAATTGTATAAGTAGTTTCCTCTTTCTTTCACTCTTTGGTATAACATTTTGTTTGGCTTTGGATGCGGTTAGTGTATGTCTAAGTGACCACAGAATTTTTAAGTATAGTACAGTTTGTTAAATTAGTTAGTACATACCAAATGAAAGTTATGTTTAGAGAAAGCATAAAACCCTGGTAATTAGCTGTTAGCTACTGGAGTTATACCAGCTGTTTGTAGCAATGCAAAAGTTAACAAGTGTGTACTGACAGCCAAAACGAACGTCAGCAATATCCACTTAGATACTTACTTAACATTTGCAACGTTACTACTAAAATCCACTGCTACCATGAAGGAGTAATGTATAAAAGATTAGCAAGGCATTACAAAAGGCAAAGTTAGCGGTGGCTGCTTATTGTAGCAGTTGTTAGCTATAGCAAGCAAGAACCCTTAACTAGCTTGTCCAATCGATTTATGCCCAGTTGCTCACTGTATTTCGAGACCGGCTAAGTAACGTTAAAATGAAGGTATAAATGTAGTAAATTCTTCTAACCTGGACTCCACGCCAGCCAAATCCCTTCAGTCAAAGCCTCGTACAGCTGATGTAAGCTCCCATTGCTTTCTGGTAACAATCAGTCAAACAGCCAGTGACGTACTGGGCGGGAAAACGCAAAAGGAGATGTTTGCTCCGCCTTCTTCCGAATTCCTCAATCTCCCATTGGTAGAGTGAGCGTACTAACTCTACGTCACTTGACTTGACTCGTCACCACGCCTCACTCCACGTAGTGGGGATTTTTTGTGCATGATGATGGCCTTTATTTCCATACACATTTATTTTACCGGTTTGGCAAGTTAGCACTGATAGCGGGTATGCTATTTATATTGTTGTTTTACTTAAACCAGCCTGCTGCGAAAATGAAAACAGACACGATCTAATGATAAGAAGAATTTGCATTTTTATACACAGATTTTAAACTATAAAAACATACCATAAAAATACAAACTCTCGTCAACACAAAAACAATATATCAAAACTTACATGAAGATAAAATATATATTTTCAAAAGAAGAAAGAAAGAGTACAGGAGATGTAGTTTTATAAAACAACACAGAATTACCATGCATCCATTTGAAGAAGTTTGTTAAAGTTTATGGGGCATCCCAAATATGCTTCGAAACCACTCATACAAATGTACACAAAACTGTTCTCTATCTTGAGTGTTTTGATGCAGAAGTTTTCTCATGGGGCTCAGATAACATCTTAATGTAAACTCCTTTGTCCGTGCGGCTTTGTCTAATTGCATATCTTCTCTGTCATCTCTTTCTGCAGGAAAAGAAAAAGAGGACATGTTACTACATCAAGTCTGTACTGAATACATTGTTTGAGAAAATGAATGTTAACACTTTCCAAATGAGGAACACTGACTCTTAGCACAAGAAAGAAAGCTGTTCTGTTGTTCCTCTAAGACTAATAACAAAGATAATTTCCTAGGGCACTAAAGGTGCGACAATAAAACACGGTTTGTTCACGAGATTTATCTTTTGTGCAGTGTGCTGACATAAATGTCTTGTCCCCGTTTTCACATTGCAGGAGGAATTATGCAGCCCAGTCTTCGTATTGATAACTGCAGCCTTTTATTGACACTTGGAGCACAATTCTCCATCTGCTCACGTGGGATAGAGCCCCCTTTGTTGGAAAATGTCAGCTATTACAAACTCTACTCATATGACTACACAAAGTCAGCAAATTCTCTTGTGAGATTTGTCTCATCAAACCAAGGAATTTTCTGGATGAGTTTCTTTCATCATGGAAAACTGAGTGAACACTAATTAAATTCTTGTGTCATAAAGAAAATATTATCTTTGGGAGAAAACTGTTCATGTGAACTTCACACTGAGTGATTTTATGGTCTGTGCTGACAATTGCTTACTAGTAATGTGCGCTGAATGGGAAAACACACCTACTTGAAGTAGGACACAACCACACTGAACAAACACACAAGTATAAAGTTGACAGGATGGTAGATATTCTCTGTTAGACTGACAGTTCCCCCATTAGAAAACCTCCACCTGATTCTTTTTCTTATGCTTCCTCACTTCACCCTCACACATGTGATGTCTCACCAGAGGTTCCAGCTCAGAGTTATCAATGAGGTTGAACTCTGAGATGAAGTAATAATAGTGTTTGTAGCAGGTATTGATGTGGGCCTCTGCACCCATACTGCAGATGCTGTCAAAGTGATGGATGTAAACATGCACAAACACCCGGAAGAGACGGCTCAGGATCTTCTTGCACACCTGCTGGAAGCTCTTGGGGAAAGGTACACCTAGAATGAAGAAGGGAAAAAAATATGAAATAAAATGAATTCCACCTGAAAAACAAAACAAAACAAAGCAACACCAAAAAAAACCTGTTTCTTTAGATCTAAAACAAAACAGAATCGTATGATTTCTAATCAAATGCATCATTGCTTATGTGAGAGGAAATAACTCCAAATGCAACCTCTTTCGAGGTGCTGGATTCATAAAAAATGGACATGTTAAAAGAAACAATGGGATTTAGAATACTCCATTGTAAATTGATTTACCTTGTATATTGATTTATAGTGCATTATTAATCTACTAATCTAGAGTAGAGTATTAACCTACTTAATTTACTAAATAATGTACTTATTATGTTGTGTTTCAGTCACAAAAGGCCTCGTTAAAAATATCTATATTTTCTGCCGAAGAACTGACAAGGCCCCACGAAGAACAACCGTGTTCTGCACATTTAACTTCTAAGTAAAGGTGCAGTGAAGCAGCATCGCTGTGGGTCTTATTCTTCCCCAGGCACATGGGGGATTGTGATAACTGGGTGAAGAGAGGGACAGAAACACCCTGAAGGAGTTGTTGAGGGCTGACAAATGGGTAAAACCCATTCACACCTGTGGGAAATGTTAAGTTTTCGTCATACCTGCCTGGCGTGTCCAGGCTTGATAAAAGAAAGGCAAAACCCATACAGAGAAGTCCCAGACTGTCGGTGCTAAGCACTGAGTCACAGATTGGCTCTGTGCTCACTCTGCTATGGTGCATGAAATTCTCCCCCCTAATAAATGTTGATTTTCAGACATAAACTATGGACACCTTGTCAACAATGACCTCTAAATGTCAACCTTTTATTGTCTAATTAACCTCTGCTTGAACTCAATCACTGAATTTGAGAGCTTAATGAAGGAGAACACCTCTGCACTCTGGACTGACACTTCAGCACTGAATGCAGCATAAAATCTCTGCAGGCAGCACTCAATCGTGTACAAGGTTACACACTCAATAATAGTCTGATGTTTTCATTTGTAAACTCCTCACACACACCTACTCTTGTGGGGAAGATGTCCTCATTATTGATGAGTGACTCTATCCAGTCCATCAGCAGATTCATGTACTTGAGAGCAGGCAGCTTGGTGGGTTTCTTGTAGTCATCACTGTTCTGCCATCTGTACTCGTACCTCACTCCCCCAGACATGATAGGGCATGTGCGCTCGGTGCAGTACTCGCTCACTGTGCCATAGATTAAGTTGATTCTGTTAAAGAAATCCACCACATGAACAGCAATCCAGTCGTTGAGGTTCTCTCCTTCTGGGAGCTGAACCACTTTCCTCAGGTCCAAGCCAGACTTGAGAGATGCCTGGGCCTTCTTGTATAGTTCAAATCGCTGCGTACCAGGCTCAAACCGCTTTTTTGGCCTGAATGTTTTGTCTTTGCTAAACACTTGTCCAAGACACAATGCCATTGACTCAGTCGTTTCCCCTGAGATAAGGGGAGAATGCGCTATGTTGAATAATAATTAGGCTGGAGTCTGATAAAGTGTAGCCTTTCTAGGATAGGGAACCAGGCTGATTTCAGCTCTGAAATGAGGTCACAGTGAGGTCATAGTGTCATGTAAAGACTGCAGGGATTTCTTGTTTTCAGTTGGTGGGATGACACTGTGAAGAGAGCAACAGAAATGTTAGATTTATTGCTTTCCCATCAACCTACTGCATTATTTGGTCATTTTGGTGTGAATAAAATATCAAAGATAAAACCATGCATGTCATTTTCAAATTGATTACAAAGAGGTTTTGTAAAAAAATAAAATAATAATAACAACTGCCATAGCTACCATGAAGTCAAACAATTTCAGAAACTAGGTCATTAAAATGACTCATGTCATGAGTACTACACATTATATCTGTGAGCACTATAAATAAAAAACTATATTCTCAGAAAGAAGACCAACTAAAATGTTCCTTTATTGCCTCGACTGCTGTTTGTGACCAAAATGTCCTTAAGCCAAGGCTTTTAGTTGCAGCTATCAGTAAAAATAGCAACATTTTCAGTCTGCTGTAGCAAAAGTCAGGCCGCTTGAGTCAGGCATAATTGAGAAAATGAACAGCATGCTGTGATTCAGTAAAGATTAAACAGTTCTCAAGAGGACTGTGACAGAAAATGTCCTCAGTGAAATGGTCTTAATGCTCTTAAAGGCAGCACTAGGACATTAAATTGGGGTAAAAACACTAAATATGGAATGAAAACAGCCCATGAAACACAACCAAGAGAATACAGATATTTTTTGTGCAAAGTTATTACCTATCTGGCAGTTAATTTACCTATATTGGGAGCATAACCACACAGGTTTTAATTGTTATGATAATAAAGAAGGAATGATTAAGCATTTGAATATTAACTCGGAGGATTTATTTTAGAACAATAAGATGGACAATTAAATTTTACAGACTCACAGATCGATTTTTTATTGTGTTACCATGGCAACATTGACTTGTGCATTTCTACTCACTACTTGAAGGATTATTGCATAATGTTGCCTCCATAGATCTGACACTTAGATCCAAGTCAGTGCGATTGCAACACATGATACTGTATCCGCATTGTGTCCCGAGTCCCATTTTGGACTGCAGATCTCATCATTTCCCGTGGTTGTAACTAAATAAGCAGATGTTTCTGTCACTTCATGACCATCTGTACTCACACCATAGACAAAGCACTGATATGGGTGTTGTGATCTTTTGTTGACAGAGTAAATTATTTCCAAAATCACAACCCATGGACTTCTCACATGCCTGTACAGCTTTTGGATGACTGGGTTCTGGTCTGTCTTAATCTGAGGAAAAGGTGGTTTAAAATAAAACAGTAGTGGTTATATCCACTAGCTTTCAGTTTAGCACTAGTCTGATCTCAGTTCAAAACTCACCACTGGGGGAGCTTGAATACGTGGTCATGAGATAGCTCTGAATATGTCCATAACAAAAGAGCCTCTGAGGAAGGCTCACAGTTAGGAAGTTTAATTTACTCCTCTGCTCTTAGAGACACTGTTTCAGTTAATGAGAGATCTTGGACATCTTTGGGATCTGAAAACAGTTATGATTTATACAAAAGGTGACAGTATGTGACAGGAAGTGACTGTTGACAACTTTGTGCCTCTGCATGCCCCAACAGCCTCACACTGAAGCATGTCTGATCATGTGGCATGCATGCTTTCCTGTTTGTTTCTTCTTTTTTCTTTTTTTTTTTAAACAGATTTTGGCTATGACACTGCAAACTAAAAAAAAACAACAACAACAAAAAAAAACAGTCTTTCATTTCAGGGCGCAGCAACAAGAAACAAAGTGTCAGCCAGAAATCAAAACAAGACATTACAGAATGGAAAAGTCTCTGTACCTGGCTGAAATCCTACAGTGGAGTGTCTGGAATGTGGTGGAGAGTTCGGAGGATTCAGGCGCCTGGATCCTTTGACTTTAACCCCCCGTGGAAACTAGCTCCAGTGGCTCTGCCCCCTCTAGTTTCTCTGAATCTTCTCTCTGCTAGTTGCTAACAGTCTGAGAGGCTCCAACTTCCCTCAGCAACACAGCCAACACAGTAAAAAGAGGAAAAAAATGTTGTGCTTCTCTTCCTGTGGATGATGTCACTTCCTCAGTTTGTCGGCTATCTATGTGTGTGTGTCAGTATGTGGGTGGGTGTGTGGAGGACCTATAAATTGAAAGAGAAGAAGGACTGAAAAAGGCCTTCCCAAACACTGCCTCTGCCCTCCCTCTTTTCCATTTTTTTCCCCTTTCTTGTCATCCTGTAGGCAGAGCAGCCAGCTCACTTATCCCACCAAAGCCCAGCCCTCTGGTAAAGGTCCTGAGAAAACATCCCTTCTCTTGAGCCACTTATAGGACACAGGGAAAAGAATGCCTTGAGGCCATTTTTTGTGAAGTCTCAATAACATATTATTTAAATTCTTTGCCTTTTAAAGAAATTGCTTTTGAATTCAGTCCATACCCTACTTAGAAAAACCGCTACTTGTCACAATATCTCTTTAAAAGACTGACAAGACTCTGCATTCAAATCATGAACAAACAAGGCATGTTTGACTTTTAACGGTCTACTTCCAGGTGACCTTTTTTGGGATAGCTGCACTGACTTTTTGTCTTGCAGAAAAATGGTGGCACTAAAGTGCAGAAGCTATCTATAACATGCAAAAAGAAGCTGTCTAGACTTTTTGTGAAATCATTTAATAACAGTGTATATATTTGCATGTCTACGCATATATATTTAAAATATATTTGCACATATTTTTGCATTTCTCCCATTTTACCATTCCTATTTTACCAGTAGCAGGACTCCAACATATCCACTTGGGGTCAGCATGACTGCACGATTGAGTGCTGACTGTTACGTTTTACAGTTTGATATTTTAGTCAGAGCTATCTGTGCGTTATCAGCAGGGGAAATACTCTGTTTTCTGATCAGCAGGAGATTATCTTTTCTAAATACCCAATACATGATGACATGTCAGTCATTTCTATAGTGAAAGTAAAACTAAAATCTTTGACAGGTAAGTAATTTTCTGTGTTGCCATTGGTTAAAAATTCTGATTTATTTATTTTTTAATTTCATGTATTTATTTATTTATTTATTGTGCCTTAAATTTGACACTAGAAGCTTGTATAGCCTACTGTAACATACTTAAAGAAAGTAGCCTTGTTAATGGTTGTGGAAACCTTGGTCTTGTATTACCTGTTTTAGACTCGATTAGATTGAAGTTTGTCTTGGTTCATTTGCTAGGTTTAGCTAGTTAAGCTGCTTCCAGTGACTTTGCTAAATCGTAGTCTACATGAGCATTTACTGAATCCATTCCAACCTGTGTAATGGTTAGCATTGTATCCAATATTGTGAAAACAATAGCCATATATTTGAGAATCAACAAGTTTCTGGCACATTAGAATTCTCAAACAATTCACGCTTATTACACAGTTTACTTATTCAACTCATCATTTTATGTCAAATGACCCCAAATTGGAACAACTCATGTTTATATGTGGTCTAAAAATAAAAAGTAGAATTTTTAAGTGGAATAATTCTAACATTGAAACTTATATACTTGCCTTGGGTTAAAATAGATTCCAATATAATGATTATTTACAATGCAATACAATTCAGTGCCACTTACAGAAAAAATGGATGAATCACAGTGATGCAGATGGGTAATTTTTACTTGCCCTTTGCTCTAGTTTTTTTCTGCCAGTGTCACTGTCATCAGCGATATATGTGACAGACGAGGAAGTTGAACCAGTCAGACCTTTTCTCACCTCGCTCATGCCGTCAGCATAATACTCTGCTATTATTCTTTGAAACCACACCAGCTTGAGGACCATATACTTTTCCACTCCACGTGTATATCAAGCAGGGAGATTTTTTTTTTTTTTTTTAAAGAAAACAACTTAATTAATATTTTTTAACATGCATATGATGAAGGACATTAAACCTAAACAGCATTAATGCAGGTGTGAAATAATTGCCTTAAATATAGTAACGATAATAATTTAGGAGTTAAAAGATTTTAGTTTAGCTTTTGATATGATGGATCCTAAATTTTGCTAGATAAACTTAGACGCTACAAGTTTGCATCTAATATAAATGTTGTTTTAACAGTTGTTTGTCTAATTCATTACACTGAGTATTTAAACAGACTGTCATCTGGTTAATTGCCTAGTGTCAACATGGAATTTCAGTTATGGGGACATGAAGTAATAAGTTGTTCTTGAGCTGAAACGCGAAAACTATTGTTTCAGATGAAACTGTACATTCCACTAAGTTACTGTTAAACTGGTACACAGGTAGAGCAAACCAAACTTAATGAAGTAATATTGAAAAGTAGATTGAAAAAATCTGGTGCACTCTTGGGGAGTGGATGAAAACGTGAGATGATTTTCATTCACACACTACACATTTAAAAAGAAGTAAAGGAGTTTTTTTTAAGAGCTTAAAAAATACCTAATGGCAGATAATAACAACGCCTGCTGACTCTTACATTCATATCATATTTGATTTTATAATTTTTGTAAATTTGTAATGGCATGCCTTCTTGGCCAGGTCTCCCTTGAAAAGGAAATTTTGGTGTCAAGGGACTTCCTGGTTAAATAAAGGTTAAATAAAGGCTAAATAAAATAAAATAAAACGTCTCATTAACACAAAAATTGCTATATTTATGGCTTTGACTACCATAATATTAGTGTCATTGTTGTTTTTTTATAATATTTTTTTCTTTTTACTTGTGTTCTTCAGCCTTGGACTTTATTACATTATTGCTTTATTTGCCTTATGATGTTTTATGATGTTTTATATTATGATGTAATGTTTATTTGTATGGACCCCAGGAAGAACAAAGTTCACCAGAGGCCCCAGGTATACTGAGGCCAGGTGGTGAGCATACCACAGGGGATTTATGATCACACAAGCACAGCACATGTCTGATGTGTGGTGTCATATGGCTTTGCTGGAGGCCTATTTCAGATCCTCCATTATGGTCATTATGGTTAAAAACTCGCCACCAGGACACTGCCACCCAGAAGATTTGAATCTGTCTGTTTCTTTCACTTTAAAAGGCCACGAGTGTGGGACTGCTTTAGGTAAACAGAACCAGATCCATAAAAAAAAAAAAAAAATTCAAAATCTGTAAACATAAACTGACACATGCCTGACCTGTGGAATGCTTCACGTGTGTTTATGTAAAACATGTTGCTGCTGTTTGTTTGACAGACAAGCAGACCTTTATCTTCTCTTAGCATCATGTTTTGCTGAATAAGAACACTGGTGTGTAATGTAACTTTTTGTATCCTACACTTTGGGGAAGGTAAACACTGTTAAAGCAATAAAAGGCAAAGCTAGGTTGCTCAAGTGTGCTTCAGGCCTATTTAGTTGTAATTATCATGGATAGAGATATTGCTTTTGGTGTGATAATTTAGGTAGCCAATTAGATATCTATCTATCTGTAACTCTATCTATCTATCTATAGATTAGATATCGAGAGAGAGAGAGAGAGGGAGAGAGAGAGAGAGATTTTTTTATCATTAAGATGTAACCACCTTATCTCTACTTTCTATTTGGTCCCTTGATTTCAAGGAACAAAACTGAGTAAATCCTGGGTGTTATTCTTCTTGTGACCAGAAGTTACAAAGAACAGAAACTGTACAGAATGAGAAAGTCTTTTTAAAAAGCTGCTACAATGTAACCTGTCTGATTGAATTTGGAATGGAGACGACTGACATTTGATACACTGAGATGATTACGTCCATATTAAGCGACCGACTCATGACACCGTAGAGATGACTCCACCTTTTTCCGTTTCCATCAAAGGGTTGGGTCAGGAGGAAGATTTAAGGCGAGAGGAAGAGGAAGCACAGCTAACTTCAGGCACGTTTTAGGTCTTAATCTCCAACCGGTATTCGACAGATTCCACAGGTTTACTTCAGTAAAGGTGAGTAGCTTTTTGACAATGTTTTCACACAATTTAACAGTTAGCTAAATGCTGACTCAGTGAGTTACTTTAAGGTACGGTAATCTTTTTTTCTTTTTTCTTTCTTTTTTTTCGGGGAGTAGAGGGAGTGGGGGCCAATTTACACAGCGTCAAATTCAAGTCATTTATTTGTTGTTTGTCTTTATAGACTACATGTCATTTCCTACTGGTACAGTAAAATCAAAAATAATACATAAAAAACAGTTTTTAAGTGGGGGGGGGGAGTTAGGCGTCGCCCCTAACCAGATGTCCGGTGTCGAATTGGAGTAATTGTTTGAGCTGTTGGATGGTATATGCACCTGTGCTCCGGACAAAGGGGCAGATCCTCCCCCGCAGAGGAAAGCCTATTGTTGCTGTGCACTTTGAAGGTGTTTACTGTCATCCGTTGTTTGTAGCTGTCATACATCTGAAGGGAAGCAATAAAGACAGCACACCGATGTGCGTGTGCGCATGCTCCAAATGTGTTTCGGAGAAAAGTGAAACGTAGCCTTCTAACGGTTAACTGTAAGCTAGTGAGGAACAAGTCTGAAACGGTCTGCTCAGCCCTCAAGCAGACTGCAGATGTGTATTGTTTATCCATCGAGTACAAGGTTTTGAGGGTTTTTGTATTGTTGTTTCTGGACTACTCTTTTTCCTGTTTCGGGTGATAAACTAAAAGACAGTCTTTAATAATGGTGGAGTTTGCATAGTCACCTTGAACTTACCTGCCCATGGGGGGGGGGGGGGGGA
>VUQI01020029.1:0-17600 GCA_015106735.1 Paratilapia polleni | reverse complement strand
CTTCTGGCTTGTACAGTCAGTTTTATTCTTAAAGTATCCACTCAAGGGAGTCACATGTTGCCTGTTCATATGTGAAAACAGGGAGATTTGGATTACTTGTTGTAAAAATACAAAAACAAATTTCTCTATAACTTATTGTGGGCTTTCTTAAAACCAGCAATTTAATAAAAATAAAAATAATACAGCACCACCATGACTGCTAATGAATGACATTTTTATCATTTTACTATACCAGAATACATGAACAATTTAACTTTTTAGCATTTTTCCCTCAGAACAAGACTGCACAGCAGACATGATGATACTCTTGTTGAAATGTGAGGTGCCTGACCAAATGCCTCATCCATCGACACAAAGCACAACATTTTGTGTAAGAGGTTTCTGAAATACAATGTATACCTTAACTGTCATACTAAACAGAGGAATTTTCGTTTCAAATAAACAGCTCTTCGGTTTCACCATTACACCGGAAGGAAGCCGTGTGGCTGTCAAAAAATAGTCTGGAATGCTGCAGTAAATCAGCTGGAAGCCTAACAAGAAAATCAACTGGAAACGTACAGTGGTGGTGTTGACAGAGCCCTTAGTTTAACAATTGAAAAATTCTTGTTGAGAGCAAGCTGTAGTATGATGTATGTACAAAAGGATGAGGAATGTTAAGTTGGTGACACTAGAGGGCTATGCTGCTCCAAATTAATTTTGACTTTAATATGTTGAGCATTTATTTTTATCAATGTAACTTTAGTGATGATTAAAGTTTATTATGGATATTGGTTCTTCTAACACACTTGATTTTTGGATTGTGCCAAAGTCAGTTTCTCTTTTGTTCTCAGTGTAAGTTGATTTAAGTAATTTCAGTGAGTCAGTTCAGACTGAAATCCCCATGAAAACAAAGTCCCATTATCTGATTTCTAACCTTTCCTCACCAATTGGATTTCCTACTTGTGATTCAGCAATAGGTGTTGTTTCTGGTTTTTGCACAACTTTTAGAATCTAGCTCATTGACAAAAAACATACCTTGAGTCTATATCTTCTGTATAATCTTTCTGTGATGTTTTTCTAAGCACCTGTGTGAGCTCAGCTCACCTAACCTTCATTCCACAGACTTAATTACTATTTTCATTATATTGACTTTAGGAGGGCTGTGCTTTAGTGTTTTTGGTTTTTTTTGTTTTTTTTGGCAGTGAAAAGTTGGAGCATTGTAGACTTGTATCAAACAATGGATCCCTCTGGGTCCAGTGTGGTGAGAGCTGACCGCACCCTGCATGTCCTCTACTTTGTGAACATGTTTTGTAGTTTACACTTGATATGATAAGCTTTAGTCAACATAAAACACCCAGGTTTGAAAACCATAGCAGCTTTCCTGCGTGCAGGCTGCATTTGATGGCACCTTTTCGCTAAAGTCTTCTCACCATATTTGTAGTTAAAACTTTTAGACTTTGGTAGTGGTCTTTTAATAAAATTGGATGTCACATCACAAGAAGGAACAGTTGTTAGTTTAACCAGTTTTGATTTTAAAAAAATATCTGGGTTTCTGAGTTTGCCCTCAGAGGTTAGTGACTGGGAACTTTTTTTATTTTATTTTTTATTACAGCTGGGTTTATTGGTGGGCAGTATTGTGGCTTGACTTCTGGCCTGACTCCTGCACACAAACAACCAGCCTTAGTGTGGGATGAGGGATGCCCTCCCAGTTCCCTGTAGCACCTCCTCTCTGCTATCAGGCCATGTCTGATGAGTGGTTCGAACGAGGGCAAAGCATCTTGGGAATTTTTGTTGGGAGTGTTTTGTTTGGTGAGGGATGAGCTGCTCTGCTCCAGTAATTGCATTTCAGACCTGCTGAATCAGGAAATGTCAGAATGCTCCTCCTTGAAGGCACCAGCGAGACACAAAAATACAACTTGTTTATCCATTTTTATGTATTTCTTTGGAAATGTAACTGTTTGTTTTTTTTTTGTTGTTGTTTTTTTGTTTGTTTTTTTTAATATATCTGTTTCGACAGGAATGAGCCCAGCATGCTTAAGTTCAAACCTGTCCAACAATGCATTCTGAAGTTTTTGACACTGTTAAAAATATTATTTTCATTTGAGTGATATTTCAGCTTTTGTAATGGAGTTCGGGAAGGATTGTTGCAGGGTTTTCCTTTGAGCTAAAACTACCAATGAGCTTTTTGTGGATTTGTTTACAGATAACTGGGTCAATACAAGAGAGCCAATATGCTTCAGGAGATTCAGGAGATGGGCTCACATGCCAAGGATATCTATGATTTCCTTGTGTCAGGAATTGGTAGGTGTTGTTTTGTTTTTGTTTTGTTTTTTTTTTAAACTTGACAAGACAAAATGCAAAAATCACTAGTGTGGGTTTTTTTGTTTTTGTTTTTTTTTTTGTTGTTTTTTTTTTTTTTTTTTTTTTTTTTTTTTTTTTTTTTTTTTTTTTTTTTCTTGACAGATTTTCCCCTTGAAGGTGGACCCTCGCTGGCATGGTCCTCCTCCCAGTCAGGTCTCCCTGGCCCTGCAGCAGGCCTTGGCTAAAGAGTTAATGCGAGCTAAGCAGGGCCAGGTTCTTCAGGGTGGTTTGGCATTTAGACTCCTACAGGCCATTGCAGCCCTGCTCGCTTCTGCCCATGCAGGACCTATAGTCATATCAATGCACCGGAGCCATGCTCTGTCCTGTCCTCTCATGCGCCAACTTCACCTCTACCAGGTGGAACACACCTCACAATCAATTCATATTTCTTCATGCTTCTTTATGCAAAGCTTCTAAATATAATGTTTCTGTCTTCTGCTTTATGCTTGTTCTTTATAGCGTCTTGTTTCCCAGGACATCACTTTCTCATCACTATTCCTCAAAGTCATTGTTGAGATGTTAATCTGGTTAGACAACCCCACTGTAGAGGCAGGACCACTAAAAACTCTCCTCAAATCCTTTGCTGGTCAGAACTCTCACAAGCACAGACACAACGATGGTGGGTACGCCAACAATTTCTTTTCAAATGCCGGTTAATTAAATTCTGGAAACTATGAGTGATGCGTCTCTGCTGTGCAGTGCGTACAGGTTTCCTTCATCTGGCTGAAGCTTTGGCATATCGGAGAGATACCGAAGTTCCACTGAGAGCCATCATAGCGATGCTGAAAGCTGGAGAGAGGTGTAACGCAGAAGCTGAACTTATTGGCAAAGGTAATAATGAAGTCTGTGTGGATTTGAATGGAAATTAAGTTGGGTTGATCAGATGTTTCAAAGATTATTCAGTAAAATAGATAAAAAAGGAAGCTAATCTTTCTTCAGTGATTAAGGACTTTGGTAAAATAATGAAACATGTATTTTTTAATAGGACATGGGCCTCCAAGTCCACTTTTATTTCTTCACCTTTAAAAAGTGCTGAATCATAGCACCTTTTTTTTTTAAATGCACAGTAACTGTACTTCACAATTTGGAAAAAAATTCACACCTTAACAATAATTGTACATATCATTAGTGTGAACCAGTGGCATGCGGTGACTTTTACAGAAGGGCAAGCAGAGATAATGATCCCCCCACCCTGAACAAAAGACTGTTTAACAAGACAAATTTGGCCAAATTAAAACATACCTTTTCGTGATTTTGTGCTGCCCGTCTTTTATTCTTTTCTGTATGCTATACTCTGTATGGACATCTTCACCTTTCTGCACTCCTTCCTGGCTTCAGAATTGTAAAATATTATTACATCTACAGTTATCGACAAAACTACTGTTTACTACTGACAATGATGGAGTGGTGGAAGATTTTTTTTTTTAGAACCATTCATTGAGTAAAAGTAGCAGTAAAACACTATAAAAACACCTCATTACACATATAAATGTGTATTATTGGTAAACTGTACGTATCAAAAGTAAAAGTAATTATTCTGTGGAAAAATGTTCCCCAATCTCCAGTAATGAATCATATTCTACAAAATCATATGTTTGAAGTGGATGTCCTGTGAGGACCACGTATCTCCGAAATAACAGCTGTTAATGAGCTCAGAAACACAAGCCTACACCTTGATTTTTAAAAAGTATATTAAAATACATTAATAACAAAAAAAAATCACAGCTGAATTAAAATGCTTGAACGCTGTGTGACATAGTTAACTGTCAATATCTACAGGGGATTTAAAAATATGAATGAAAAATTAAGGTGGTATATTAGATGGTTAAACTTTGTACATTCATTCAGCCAAGTTATTTCTGATGAGATACTAATCTGAAAATGCTGGCTGAGCCTGCACCTCTTTAGCTTGCCCTTTTTATTAAATCATCTCCTCTCCATCATTAAGGCATTCTCTTTGCTAACATGCTGAAGGAGTTATTAAAGGTTTCTTACATCACACATTTTGGCCAAGGTGGTTAGTAAGAGAAAACTTATTTGTTAAGATGATAAATCACTGAGGGCTTGTTTACTTGCTAATGCTAGCTCTTTACACACAAGGTGCAGATGGTAACTGATCTCAGAGCAGTGAAAGCAGAGCCAGCGGCAGTGTATCTAGTATGGTAGTCTCTCATCAGTTTCCCGTCAAAGACCAGAGGGTTATCCACAATGCACATGCACAAACAACCAGAAAAAGCTGCTGGCCTCTCTGCTCGACGAGCTCAAGCTATTGGTAATGGGACACATGCTACAGATTTCACTGGAATAGGAGGCAAGCAATGTTAAGCCTGTTTCTAGAGACAACAGACAGTTGCTGCCACAAGATGGCAGTAATTTAAAGGATGGATGCAAACCAGCAGTAAGAGAAGCTTGTGGGACAGAACTCCGTTTGAGATGCAAGGAGAGAGATCGCTTTCACTTTGGTTTTAATTGATTTCTATTTTTAGATTGCATTGGACAAGCAGTGCTTTCCTTGCTTGCTTGCTTGCGTCCTTGATGAAGGTCACATCCCCACAATATAGTAAAACAAACTAGAGAATATTTAAGTAAAAGCTAACCTGAATAAATGTGTTTTCAGCAGATGCTTAAAACATGTCACTGATTTGGCTGCCTTGTTCCAAACTTTAGGCACCGTAGCCTCAAAAGCGTGGTCAACTCAGGCCTTAGATAATCAGAGACACCGACTGCTGGAATAAAGTCTCAGCAATTCTTGGATAATAGCAATACCTTTAATCTATGTCACTGGAAGCCACTGAAGGGAGGCAAGAATGGGATAATGTGTGATTGCCAGCTAGTTTTTGTTACCAGCTGCTTTTGGACTGGCTTGGCTGGTGCAAGTGTAAAGTGGAGTTACAAAAATCTAAATGGAAGGAGATTAGAATGATAAGTAAAGACTTATGTGACCATTCTTTGGCACATGTAACACAGGACAAGGGCTATACGGTAAAAGAAAACAAAAGTAGTGCTGGTGACAAAAACAGGAGCTTGAATTAGGAACAAACTTTTTGGTGAATTCACTGTATGAACTGAATCAAAAGCCTTGTATTGATCAAATTAAACTATAGTTTATCATGCTTCCCATAGTTACTGCCACTAAATCACCAAAGCTGCTGTCACATTTAACATTTTGCTGTTTTTTATAATAATTCTATAAAGGCAGTCCAAAGCCTACAATAAATGGACTACCTGTTTATTATTTTTCAGTGCTACAAGGGCTGATGGAGGTGAAGTCGCCGTATTTGGAGGAACTGCTGTCTCTGTTGATGACTGTTGGTACACAGAATGGGACAGCTGGCTCTGTTGCCATGGTGATTTCTTTGCTCCTTCAGGAAAGTGAAGAGCGAGCTGTGAAAAAGGATGTGGATTCTAATAAGTGAGCGCTGCAATGCTATTTCCCTCTCAAGTCATGCAAGAAACATTTATATCTGACAGGACTAAATGACAAACACGGCTGCCTGGGACAAAAATAGCAAAACAGCGCCTGCTGCCTGTGGCCTTGTACTTGTAAACTCCAATTGGATTTTTCATTCAGGAATGCTGGATTAGCTTTGCAGCTTTATGGTGGCTTTTTAGAGTCACATGCTGTGAAAATCAAAGAAAACTGCATTCAATTTGTTTCTGCCACTGAGAAGTTTCTTACTGTCTCATGCATTGTCTGATCCAAAGAGTACAAGTAGATGGAGTAATAGTGCTCATTTTTGTTGAATACTATCTGTAAATTGTCAGAAAAGGGAGTGTCTGGATATAACTCTAAGAGCCATGTTTACTAGTATTCATTTTGTTTCATGTGGTTAATGAAGCTAAAAACAGATTAAAGGCAACAAAGATTGGTTCCATATGGCCAAACCAACTTAAAAAGGGATTTGTTGGTTGTAATTGACCAGTACAGTTTTGCAGACACTGGACATCTTTAGCTGAATAGCATTGTGTGATGTATTGTGCCTTATATTTGACTGAGATCTCGATTAAGGCTAGGCTGTTAGTAGTTAACAGATGCTGAGATGCATTCCTGAAAAAGTAATCCTTTGGTTTGATCTTTGCTAGTGGCTCTGAGGTGACAAAGTCTGGACTTAGCTCTGGGCTGCTGGTCGATTGGCTGGAGCATCTTGACCCTGAGGTTACTTCAGTGTGTCCAGACCTTCAACAGAAGCTGCTATTTGCCCTCAACAAGGTAAGATAAACCGTGTTTGCAGATAGTGTTCTTCTCTTGTCTTATCACACAAAAGTAGCTGTATGCCTGGCATTAGTGATGCATCCTTTCTTACTGTTTATCTCTTTCAGGCACGAGGCACCCCAGCTTACAGACCTTATCTTTTGGCCTTGCTTACACATCAGTCAAACTGGTCCACCCTGCTGCAATGTATCAGTGCTCTTTTCAGCAAGCGCAGAGACTACAAGTATGTTATTTTATCAAAGCATTTCTCTGCCACTGTCTTAAGGTTTTATTGAGGATCATCTCTCATATTTCACTTTGCTGCTTTTTTTAGACTGGACCCATCGTCTGCCCTGGACTTCCTGTGGGCGTGCAGCCACATTCCTCGTATCTGGCAAGGACGTGACCAGAAGATCCCTCAAGTAGGATCAAAAGCTTGCATAGTTACCACCTTTTTTAAAAAAAAAATTCTTCTGCTGAAGTTGATGACTCTGGTGTTGTCATTTTCGTCTGTTTAGAAGAAAACTGAGAAGTTTGTGCTCCGACTCAGTTCAGAGGAACTCATCAGCCTGGTGGACCTGATATTGTCAGAGTCAGAGCTCAATAGTCACGACTCACCCCATGATGACAAAAGCAGTATGGACCAGGCCTCCTGCTCCCTCATCCAATCCAGACTGCCCCTCCTTCACTCCTACTGTAATGGAGATTTAGAAAACATCAAGAAAGTATCAGAGTACCTCATCAACTGCTCAAAGAAATGGGAGGACAGGTAAGGTTTTTATTAGTTGCCATCTGTTGTATTAATTGGTAACGTCTCCTCCATTTCTTCACCTTTTTGTTGTTTTCTGATTTGTATTATTTTGTATTTCATCCATTCTTAGTTGATGATACATATGTTTGTTACATTTAGCCATGCATATTTTATCATAACGCTCAACCAGTTCTTATTGTGACACACTGTATTGTTCTCACTAATTGGCCCATATACCAAAAGTCATTTTTTTCCTCTTATGGTCTGCTGATAAACTTGGGGTAAATCGCACAAGATTTTCCTTCTCAGTGCAGACGAACTTTTCAGACTTCCTCTGTCAGCCACAATGCCGTGGACCAGGGAAAACTCGATAATTAGGTCTATTGGTGTGAAATTAAAACCAGCAGAAGTCGTCTGTACTGTGATCTCTTTAAAAGCTCAGTGTATTATAATGAAGGCAAGAGGATTAAGCCTGAAGCTCTAAACTTGCCTGTGTTGTGAATTCCTGCACTGACTTAGCTGTCAGAGATCAGGGTGCAACTCTTTGTGGAGGCAAACCCTCCTTTCATGAATATGTCTCTGGTTATTAAACCACTTTAATGAGGAAACTTTGGCCAAGGTCAAGGAAAATTAGCTTCAGAATTACAGTAATTTAAGTGCAGCTAAGCTGTTTGGTGAAATGGTTGCTAGTGAAAATATGGCAGGATAAAAACATGTTGAAAGTAGAGGGCTTTGGCCTTGTGTTGAGTAAATATTTGATTGTGTGTTAGGCATTCTTCTTGTGAGAGCTTGCTGACAGATAAGCTGGTGTTTATTCCAATTACACACAAACTATTGAACAGCGAGCTGATGCTTTACTCTTGGTCAAGGTCGCTCTGATTTGCTTAATGCATAGCTGTAATAAACTGCTCATTTAGTAGAAGTGCATCATTTGAGCCTGACAAGAGCCTTAGCCAGTAAGAGGATTTTATGAAACTGCAGTGACTCGAAGGTGAATACCTCTGAATTGCATTAAGCTATTCATGTCCCTAGCTTGTATGCATTAATTATTGTTGCTTATAGACATAAATAATAGGGAACTACCGTATCGTGCTCCCTGATCTGATGTCATATCAGCTCTGTTTATAATCACTTAAAAAAAAGGTTAGTTAAAGTGAATTTAATTAAAAACTTTTTTTTGTGAAATTACTTTATAATTTCAGTGTGACTCTTGCTAACTTGAGTAGAAAAGCTGTGAAGTGTGTGAAGTTTTCTATGACTGCACAAATGTAGGCACCCATTTACTGTCAATTAAAAAGATTCAAGCTACACAACTCCATAACATCAGGGATTAAAGTCTTGATTATTTTCTCACTAAGCTTGTGGTTTTGGGATGGACAGCTGAACTGTCCTAAGTCAATAATGTAATAATGTTTTTTCCCTTAAGTGAACTTTCTGTGGTGGTTTTCACCCTAATCCGTAACTTACAGTATACTTAGCTTTTTGTTTATTTTGGTTTTCAGTGCAATGAGTAAGAGGTGCCAGAACCTTCTGCTGCAGATCTATCTGCACTTCACTGAGGTCATCCAGCATGTTACCCTGCCTGAAGGCACTTTCAGCAGCGGAGGGGCTACAGATGCCAGCAGCTGCAAGGTAAAGATGTCTTGCCTATGTCATAGATCACATACACTAATCAGCCGCAACATTAAAACCTCCTGTCTAATCTTGTGTAGGCTCCCCTTGTATCGCTTGGTATGCAACAATGTATAGCTGGACTATAAGTGTAAAAGTAACATCCACATGAATGCCACGACCTGAAGGTTTTCCAGCATTGTAACAAGAGATTATTCACTTAAACCGTTTGTGGTTCTGAATGCTTAGGCTGATCGGTGTAATTCGTACTGCACACTAGGGGTGGGAATCTTGAGCCACCTCATGATTCGATGCGATTATGATTCAGAGGGCTGCGATGCGATGGTAAAACAATTATCATTATTTCCCCCCTGGATGACTACTTGGTACTTTTAAAGCAAACTTAATTGCATTTTATTTATTTCGTAGTTTCTTTGTAAGGGAGCAGTACATAAAAACACTGACAGCTGCACAGGTCTTGTCTGATGTATTGAACATGAAACAGGTTTTTTTTTTTTCTTCAGCTAAAATTGGGTCAGAATGAATCCAGGCGCAGGTGTGTCACAGGTTAATCTGGTTGGACTGTCACACGAGCGGAATAACATCCACTCCATCTGAGTGCAGATAATATAAAGTGTATGCTGTAGTTGGGCTGACCATCCTTAAATCACATAACAGTTTGTGGGAAGAATAATAATGGCAACAAGAACATTTACCGAACAATATAATGTTAGTGAAATTATGAACAGGCATTGATGCAGTCACCTGTATTGTTCTTTAGCGTTGTAGCATGGGAATGTCACCGGTTAAACTCGTGTGCTCTTTTTTTGTCAAAAACAGTGCTACAGCAGACCGTTGTGTCGTGTTAAAAAACAACAAGCAAAGGAATGCATTTTTTAAAGACAAAATATTTGTCGTGCTTGTTTGCTGGTTTGTCTCTGTTATGTGCACGCCATAGACTGTCCAGGCGCTGCACTTCCAAGTTCTGCCTTTCGTGTTCCTCAACATTACGTTATTAATTAACATTAAGAAAATATATTTTTCACATTTGTAAATCGATTCATTGCGATGCATCTAAAAATCAATTTTCTCCCCCACTCCTACAAAATACAACTAAATGTTTTCATTGTGTCTTTTAATTTTTAAGTGCTGCTACCTTGATGCACTTATTTCTGTTTCTGTTCTTCGCCCGGTGATTATTTTAGAGATATCATGCCAAAGGCTCCTCATATGGCTACATTTAGTAGTTTACTACATAATTGATGGATATTATTGAGTTTTTTTATTTTTGTTTTTTTTTTTAGTGCTGTATGATAACAGAAGCAGCAGAACACATTAATGTATTACACTGTGTATTAGAAATAGGTCACAAGTCACGACCTACAGCTATTATTAAGGGTGTTAAACCATCTTAAAATGTACCCACAGAAAGTTCTCATAATGCTGAAAATAGATCTGATTTTCTAATCACATTTTTGTAAAATATTTTGCATCTGTCACCTTAATTAATGTTTTCTGAATTCAGTTGGAAATACCATTCTTAAAACCATAATTTCATAGTTGTACTACATACTGTGTACTGCATAATTTTGTTTCTCAGCTTGATGTCCTGGTCCATCGCCTGGTCACACTACTTGCTGATATAGGAGACTCAAAATCTGCTGAGAGCCGTGTGTCTGATGCCAACCTTGCCTGCAGGAAGTTGGCTGTGTCGCATCCTGTCCTTTTACTCAGGTGAAAAAGAAAGATTAAACTATGATGCAGTTTTTGGGGTTAGAATTCACAAGCTTGTAGATTATCTGCCACCATACATGTGTGTTTAAGATGATTACTGATGTTCCTTTCTTTCTTTTCCCCTCCCAGACACCTGCCCATGATTGCAGGCCTCCTACACAGTCGCATGCACCTAAACATGCAGGAGTTTCGGCAGCAAAACCACTTGACATTCTTCAGTAATGTGCTTGCTATTCTAGAGCTGCTGCAGCCGCTTGTTTTCCACAGTGAACACCAGAGGGCGCTTCAAGACTGCCTTCTGTCCTTTATGAAGGTCCTTCAGGTGGGCAGCTCCACATGTTTTCAAATCTTCATTAGAGGATTTAGTATCGGGATCTGACCTAGCAGCTTGTTGCAATGCACTACAAATCAGATTTGAATAGTGTCTTTTTATGTCTTTTTTGTGTGCCTCTCTCTTGTCTTGTAGAACTTCCAGAGGACTCGTTCTCCGTTGGTCTTCATTAACAAGTTTCTTCAGTTTACACAGAAGTATATAACACACGATGCAGCAGCTGCCATTCCTTATCTACAGAAGCACTCCGACATCTTACAGTAAGTGGCAGTAACATCTTTAAAATACATTTCTGATGGTTAAACACCTTAAATAAGTCATATTTATTTATTTTAAATATGTACAGCGAAAATCTTTTCCTTTAGATTTTGCTGATTTTTATCTTTTTCATTTCAGGAGTTTGTGTGCAGAAAATCCAGACCTGGTCCAGCTGAAATCACTGCTAGCCGGGCTCACTTTGCCAGTAAAAAGCTCTTCTGCAGAGGTTTCTACAGAAGAGAGAGATGGTAAGAGTTGCTGTTATCAGCATTTGATCCTCATATCTAATTAAAAGTGTATATACATTTAAACTACAAGCGATCACCTTATGCCCACTGGTGTACTGTATGTCTAAATACATTGTTACATTTTCAGTGATACATCTTAAGAGCAGCTTTTGTACTTTGTTCATGCAAACTATGGTATCTATAAAGGCATACATTTTTTCAAAACCATTGTTTACTCTTTACCAGATGACTTGGCTGCAGGTTCTCTGCCCCTAGTCAACATATCGGCGCCATGTACTCTGAGTGCTGCAGACGTGACAATGTACCTGAAAAAGATGTCAAAAGGAGAGGCAGTTGAGGGTAACTAACACACTGCTGTAGCAATTTCTTCTCTATATGACCCAAAGCATACTGAGTAATGTACTGGCTTAATACCTGTAGTGAGTAATATGCTGTTTTGTTTTTTTTTTTCCCCCTATAGATGTGTTGGAAGTGTTGACAGAGGTGGATGAGAAGTCAAGGAGGAGCCCAGAGATCATACAGTACTTCATTGTGAGTCACAGACAGTGGGCCCAAAAAAAGGTCAAGTGCAGTATCTGTCAGTGTGAAACGAGTCAATCACCACCTTGTGTTTCTTTTGGTAGAATGATCTGCAGAGACTCATGACTTCTCCTGAGGAGTTGTGTCGGAACATGGCCTTCAGTCTGGCCCTGCGCTGCATTCAGAATAATCCCTGGTAGGTTCAAAGCATTTCAGGACAAACAACTCAAAGAGCACATACTGATATCAAAAATGAGAGGAAAAAAAGGCTAATAGTCATTTTAAAAAGTACCTTAGTGATGCCTGTCCTGTGTATCATTCTTCTTTAGTTCATTTATTTACATAATCTGTTACCATTTGCTTTTCTGTTTTTTGTACTGTAGCCTGGGAACAGACTTCCTGCCAACTTTCATGTACTGCATGGGCAGTGGTAACTTTGACGTGGTGCAGACTGCTCTAAGAAATCTTCCAGAATATGTGCTTCTCTGTCAAGGTAAGAAGATACTTCTGTGACTTCTGTGCTTCTTGTTTTTTTTAGTATTATAGTCACAATGCACAGATGTAAAATGGTAAATAGTGTATTTGTAATGTTTTAGGTGATTTTGCAAACCATACGACAAAAGTCTTCTGTAGTTGCATGAGGCCGTATGCTCTTTTTTTTCCTCTCCAGAACATGCAGACATCTTGCTCTATAAGGCGTTTTTGGTGGGTATCTACGGACAAATTGACACCAGTTCAATGATCTCAGAGTCCATGAAGGTCCTTCACATGGAAGCAACAACCTAACGACAAAGCATACGACTCCACACCTGACTGAAAATGGTGTCAGTCTTTCTTTGCATTCCAGACCTTGATTTTATTTTTTAAGTTAAGTAAGTAAGTTAAGTTGCTTTAGTTCAAGCATTGCTCTGATTCATCACTGAGCTTGTACAGCAACCAGTAATGTAAAAACGTCTGGATAATTTATTAACTTCATGAATGCATTAAAAATCCCTCCAAATTAGTTGAGAGTATAAAAAGGAAAACTGTAAAATCTATGTAATTGTAACAATGCAACAGTTATTGCATGTGTTACATTTTAAGGGATGTGGATTATTTTAACTGATGCAATAATACATTAATATTAATTAAGTAAAAATGAACTACAGTCAGAACATTAAAAGATCATATTATTATATAGAAGTTCAAGACAGCAGAACAGATAAAAACCAAAGAAATTCTCAACAGCAGATATGAAAGATAAATATTAGAATTAATAATTCATAATTTTGAGTGTAATTTGGAGGGAAACTTTTGCATCTCTGCAGTTATTAAATTATAATCAGTTACACTATTACAGTGCTCTGTGAGAGGGGAAAAAGATTTTTGGCTTCATATTTTGAATAGTTTGAAAATGAAATCCTTAAAAATTATTTAGCTCTTTTTTTTTTTTTTTTGACTTTCCAGAATCTACAAGAAAGAGTTTAACTTATTTTCTTGATTGTATTAGTTGTGTTAAAGAAGAGTTTTCATTTATTAACTGGTTATTAAAGTTTCCAAACAACTTCTGAATCATTAAAACTAAGAAGCCAAAAGTGTTCAAACAGTTCTGTGAATTCCTTACAAGCCTGAGCACCATCTGTAAGCAGCCGTAGTGGGAACTTAATAAAATAACTTTTGGAAAAATACCACTTTTTTTTTTTCATTCAACTCTACCTGACAGAAAGTGAGTAGTGTAACATTTCAGAAGTTAGGAGGCTCAGTGGAGACGCTTTAATGCAACTTAATGCAGAAAACAGTTTAAAGTTGAAAATGTAACAACAGAAATTTCACAAGAACCCATTATTAGCTTTCAAAATAATATTTCAGCACCTCAAAAAAAGATTGAAGGGAAAAAAAATTCATGCTGTAAGGTTTCATTTCATTCCAATAATTCTTGGATCCTGATAAAACTGGAAACAGCTGTCACATGTGCGCTTGGTCTTCACTGGGGTGTAACAGACAAATTAAAGGCGTGATGCACATGCTGTGATGGAAACCATTTTGCCATGAAAGTGTGAGTTATTTTGCCCAGTGCCAGTGACTTCATCTGAAAACCTCTTGATGGAGTCAAAGGGATAAGTTAAACAATGTGCAGGCATGCTGGTAAACTAGGAAAGTGGACATCCCCATTTATGGTAAATTAACCATGGTGATAATTGTTCAATCACACAGACCAAAGGCTTCTTTGAAGATGTGATGTGGGTAGGCCATTTTACAACGTAGAGTGCTGCTGGTGTTTTGTTACATAGGAGGACATGGAGATGAAGCCGCAGCACGGTTGAGGATCCTCGGTGATGGTGAGGCATGCCCACACTGGTGGGTCAGTGGAATCTGTCATTCAGAAATGTTCAGTCATCCAGTGAGATACATGGGCCAGACGGCTGAAAGCAGGTTTTCTTTAGACCAGAATGCTTTTTTTTTTTCTTTTAAAATATACAACAATAACCAAAACTAGTGCTTAAAACTTTTATTTGGGAAAAAAATGGTAACAGGCTGACTTGTGACAACAGCAATGTACATAATTCAAACTTAAAACATTATATATGTGCCCTTGTCATCAGAAGCCTCTCAGTCCTCAATAATGAATATGCATTCACATGCATCCCCCCTACTTACATACACGTTCATATGTACACCCAGTCATTTCCTTCCCATCGTGCACCATACCTGCTCGTCTGTTGCTGCGTGATGTGTTAATTGCACCTGTATGGTGTCCTATAACTCGCCGAAAGTTCTGTTTATGGTTATCAATCAACGTACTACATAAGTCCAAGCAGCTTGGGCTCTTGGTCAGGCGCCAGCATCTCATTGGCTGGACAGCAGTGAGGCGGAACAGAGATGAGTGACAGGTAACGAGGAAGTGGTGGGAGGGAGAGCGGGGGGCAAGCCTATTGCTGAATAGTCTGATGGACCAGTGACAAGTTAACAACCTCTGTATTTATTCATCATACCAGGCCAGATGCCCTCAAAGGCAGCTGCAAAGAGCTAAATGCTTGTTTGGTCACAGTTAACATTTTGCTTCAAGGTAAAATAAACAATACTTTCATAGGGCATATCTACTGAGATAAATGAGTAGTTGCAGAAAGTAACTATGTAAATGTATTTTTGTACTGCCTTTAAGTATTGTTTTGAGGGAGATATTTCAGATAAAGATTTCACAATAAAAGTACATGTTATCTTTATTTAATGCAATGAATGTCAACCTTGGCTTGCAGTCATACAAAAAACAGTGGCTAGTTGGGGCCCCTTGTCACATTTCAGATTTCTCTTGGGTTGTTTGCAGTTCCAGTTCCAACTTCTCAGATGGTCTCCAGCCCCCAACACACACACACTCGAGTTTAGCCTGTGACCCTGCACGGGGGGGCTGTATACGTATATTAGGGACCACTGGACTAATCTACCAAACAGTATAAAGAGTAGTGGTTAAAACAGGCTCCATCTCAACCTGCTGTACAGTTTTGCAGCACTCAGGGCATTTTGATGCATAACAAGTACTTTGACTTTTTATGTTTAAGAGCATTTTGCTGATAACCATTTGGTATTTTCCCCTACTTGTACATTAGATTTTGAATGCTAGAATTTTATTTGTTTGCTCATTGTACAAGCACTTTAATTTGAATACACAGTATTACTACCATGTAAATGTTCGAAAAAAATCACTGGTTCCTCCTGCCCATGTCAAAGTGGACAGTGAATGAGCAGCGAGCAGGAATGCCGACCAGTGGAGGCCTCTTGGTCTCAGCTACAGGAGGGGCCCTGATGTGCCACTACCTGCCCATGCACATCTGTCTGCTCTCCGTCTTCCTCTCAATGGCACCCTCCTCTTAGATCATCTCCTTTTACTCCACGCTTGAGTTGCACTTGGCTTGCATGGAAAAAATGTGGACCGTCTCTCGCCTCTCTTCTCCCTGGCACTTTGATGTCTCAAGTGTGATTGCTTTTGGATTGTGGCCGCTTTCCCTTGAAGGTTTTGACATGAAAAGCAGGCTGGCCTCTCAGGTTTATCCCATAGCCAGTGATCCAGGACTAAAACAATCAACCTGCTTGCTGTGGGATACTATTACCAGAGAGAGTGAGGCACCAAGCATAGGGGCTTCCTCAGCCATGAAATACTTTTTTTTTTTTTTTTTCTTCCAAGTAACAAACATTTCAGGTGTGTTGATTGAATTATACAAATCCACACTCCCATTAATAGATTTTATTCTTACGTTTGTGCTGGCAGTTGACACTAAAATATATATTCAAGCAGCCAGAAAATACATTAGAATACATTTCCAATGTGTTTGCACAGTGGTGGACAACTGAAATGATCCAACATTTTTAATGAATTAAAAAGAAATGAGGCTAGTAATTGCAGTTAAGATTGACCCAATCAGATAAGTATGATAATGTGACATGCCATTAACAGCAGAGGCATAAGTGACAACCCTTAAGCTTCACTTATACTTTCATTAAATATTGAATCTGTGCTCATTGCTGTTCCAGCCTGCAAATTACACCAGATAGATAAATTCCCATGACAGCGGAGCTGACAATAATCATCCATCTTCACATGACATTTGGCAGAACTCTTGTTTTATGAGCTAAAGTACCATTGGAGTGGATCAGAAAAAATAATAATGTGCAGTGTTCACGATCTCTATTATAGCAGATGGTATCTTATCACACTGAGGGCAGAGTGTGACAGTTAATCCACTTCAGCCATGTCTGTCAAGGAAAAAAGTGGGTAAATAGCCTGCATGATTTAATTTAAATTTCAGCTCACTGGAAGTGTTTTGTATGCAACAAATTTGAAGATAAAAAAAAGTTTTTTGTATCAGTGAATGAGCCTTGTTAATAGTTTTAAAGACAGTAATCATGTCTTATTTAAAAACTATATTTTTAGATTATCTCATACATTGTTATCATTAGCCTTGTTTGGAGGTATTGGGATTTTCTCCTACTGATATTTATATACTGTATATAGAAATGTATCAGATGACAGTGTGAAAGGGGTTTCTCATAGTGGGGAACCTACAGAGAATTATCACCTAGAAATGCAGCTCCTGTTCATTGATAGGCATCGTGTGGCTCACATAGTGTTGTTTTTGGCTGCTTTCGGCTGCTGCTTTCAGTTACAAAGCTTACAAAAAAAACCCCCCAAAAAAACCAAACCCAAACCTGTTCACTACCTTTTCAATACAAGCCGCAGACAGACACAGTTAGCAACATTCTGGTGTGGCTGCCGTGAAAAATTTAGCCAGATTTCTTTAAGAGCTGGAAGAGACCAAAGTTGAGCAAAAGCAGAATTAATATTGGACATAGATTTATCACATGGTCAGGAACAATTCATAATTATTGATAATGTTTCTATTTAACTGCTGGATGTACTGATAAGCAACTGTTTGCTAAAATGTTTGCCATATCAACCTAAAGGTGCTGCAGTCATGGTAAAAAGAAAGTACACCCTCTGTCAACTCTAAGGTTTTACATACCAGGACATATATTTAAAAAAAAAAAAAAAAAATAAAACATAAAAAAAAAAAAAAAAAAAAAAAATCTACTTGCATCAGCTGAATCCTCCAGACTGTACTCTGACATTGTTCTCTTCTTTTT
>VUQI01020027.1:0-22846 GCA_015106735.1 Paratilapia polleni | reverse complement strand
AAAACAAAAAAAAAACAAAAAAAAAAAAAAAAAAAAAAAAAAAAAAATTTTAATTTAAAAAAAAAAAAAAAAAAAAGTCTGGAATTCAACCAAAGGAAATCTAGCCGAGCTGAGGCAGCAGAGGTTTGTTTTGTATGATGTGTCCTCAAGCTGTTATCACGACCGCTCCAAGGAGGACAAAGAATGGGAACAAACAGCAGCAGTGTCATAGCCCATCATCAACATACGTCAACCTTGATGTCCTAGTTTATTAGATCCACGTTGCACAGGATGGCTTGCAATGAACTTTACGATTGCTGACATATTACAGTATGTAGGCAGTAGCTACACACTAGCTCTAAATTCCTTAGAGTCCACTGATTTTCTCCAGTCACCTAATTATTTAGGTGTACAAACAATCACAATTATTTTAAGGACCATATTTGGGGTTTAACGCTTCTTTGGCAATCTTAGTAAAAGACAGACTGAAAACAGACTGAAACTTCACAAGTAAACAGGGAATAAAGATTTTATATAATCTGATTTCTTGAGCTAAAGAAAACTTTACCAACACGTTTGACTATCATTTGACTAGGCTAGCCATCAATCTCTAGCTGCTACTTGCTCCCACAGATATTAATTACAGAACATACACCAGAAACCCAACTTCTTGACAGCTGTTCCCAGTATTTAAATATGATTTACAAGACCAACTTACTGTATGGCATCTGCTGACCCTGTGAGGGAAATGCTTCTTTCTGGCAAACCAACACTGTCTGTGGATTGATATGACAATAATTATCAATCCAAGAGAAGCTGGAATATCAATTATGCACTGTTGACTTAACAAATCATAGCTCACCGTGTGCAATTTGGACCTTGCAGCCAGATTCTTGCTGAATTTTGTTAATCTGTTCACCTCCTCGGCCAATGACTTTAAGGACAACAGAAGAATGTTGAATTTAGTCTGAACATGTGTAACACAGCAACACAGGATTCATTTGTATGGTTTAGGAATTTTATGTGTACTCACTGAGACCAACCATGCTATCAGGCACCCTGCACTCTTCTGTCATTGTGGAGGGCCTTACACTGCAGACACATGATATGAATAATTAATGATATACAAAATTATCTTTTTCACAATCATAAAGAGTAAAACTGTTCATGTAAAGGAAAATAAAACCCAAACCTTTGCTGGGACAGAGCAGCTAGCTGAGCTCCAATAGCTGTAAGAGATGAAAAACTGGTGAGTAGGTGGAAACCGAGCAAAAGGAGTTCTTGTAACTGGATCGGTGCTAGTATTTAACGTACACATTGCAGAATCTCTTTCACTCTGTGATGCTACCTTCTTGGCATCAGGTTCATCTGGAAACAAAAATAAAAGTGAGTCTTTCAGTGTAGACTAAAATAAATTGCAGAAAAAGTCCAAGTTTGTTCAGATTTTCAACCTGCTTCTTCCAGGGATCGTTTCTGTGATGTGAATGGATAGCTTTCAGCCCCTCCGTTGTTTGTCGTTGGGGGCACACCGTCGCCACCGATTTTAGCTGCAATCTGGAATGAGGTAAACACTGGATTAGACCGGACAGGTGTGCAAAGAAATCGTGAAGAAATCTTAGGTAAGTTTGTCAGTTTTGGTAAGAAAATATCAACATTACTTGGAGCAGCATGTGAGCTTTCAGCCATGTTCAGTTGACTTCATATAAATAAAAAGATCCTCACACTGAAAGCTGCACTCAACAGACACATAAAGATTTGTTTAATCATGAGAAGAGCTAATGTAGTGCTAATAAATGATGCTGTTACAGTAAACAGGGCTTTGGGGCATTGCTATAAAGTGAAGAGTTTGAGAGATGTGGGCATGTGCCAGGGTGGGAGGAATAAACTGAAGATAATATTGCAATGTACTGAATCCCTCCAAAACTGATCATCATCCTCTTGATATTATCCGCCTCTGCAGATTTATATTAGGCTGTTCTTTATGCAGCATTGTACAGTCTTTGACATTGGCTCTCTCTTGATGTAAGACATCAGTGTCACTGGTACACAATAATTTTTAAATGCATTAACTCGGACTACTCTTATAGTCCAAAACATTTTTTGTTCCTCCTATGTCACATTAAACATTGAGAAGCTCTGATCAATCAAATCTTTTTAATGTCCCTTTTTAATCAAAGAAAGTTGGTTAAAAAAAAAAAAAAAAATTTTATGTTTCAAACTGCTCTGATTGGAATAAGTTAACTTTAAATCTCCACTCCTTGTTGTCTTTTCAAATGTTCAAACATGCTTTGTTTTGACTTCTTATGTTTACAATAAGTCTATTACTGTTCCTTTATTTTTCCTCTAACTGAATTATTTACTAGATTTGTTTTGTATAAGTCTGTAGTTTAATTTGTTTTGTCACTTTTTTTGGTCGCTGTATTTTTGGTTATCTGTTTTATCTTGTGTTATGTATTATAATATCTATCCTCCTACTTGTTGTATAAATGTTTGATTAAACTCCCCAGGCTTATCCACATATAAATTTTCAAATACCAAGCATTTAGTATAATAGTGGGAGTCACTTTGGACATGAGCCATTGTAACTGTGCCCCAAATTAATCGAAGCACAATAATAGTCAGTCAGGATCCCACACTAATTTCTATCCAATAAATCAAAGTAACTATAATCTGATACTACTCTAATCGTAGCAGTGCCTTCACAGCTCCTTCAATCATCGGAAATAACTTACAACAACCTTTATAACTGATATTTAACAAACAAAATTATCAAATATTATCTATATTCAACATATAAATTTATAACCGTCATCAGACAAAATAGATAATGTGTTATTTTTGATTATTTAAAGAGGAAGAAAATCGATATACTTGTTAATGAAAACAATCAGTTTGAAGTCCCAACCTTTTGCAGTAAAATAAATAAATAAATAACCAATGGCTACTGAACTGTTTTCAGCCACAGAATTACACGGAATCAAAACAGCCACAAAGCCATAACACAGTTAACTGATAAACGTCTCATCAATGAGGGAAGATGATCCTTCGTGATCAGCTAACCGTTAACTAATGGGTAATAAGGAAACGTAGCTTACTTAGTTTAAGTCCACTTAATTTACCTCACGGATCCCGGGATCGACAAATCATTTAATTTATGTAACAGAGCCCTGCTAACACAGCCCGCAAACCGTTTCAATTAATCCCTCAATCTGAGCAGCAAGTGGGACAAATGAATGGCTTTGCTATCAGCTAGCGTGCTACCTTGCTAACTAAAGCTAACTAACCGGGTAATTAAGATAGCTGCGGTTTCCCACTAGCTAACTAGCTCGCCGCCGGTCTCTTCTTGTAGCCGAGCACTCGGGTTACCTGTCTGGCTCGTTGAACGGCATCTGCAAAGGCGTCGTTTTTCATCCCAGCTCCGACTCCGTTAGATGGCAGACCACTGTAATCAGACATGCTGCTCCCAAGGGGCTAACACACACTAACACACACAAACACACACAAACACACACACACACACACACACACACACACAGGGGGGCAGGCAGGCTGGATAGCTTTGGCCGGGTCGAGCTGCGCAGAGGCGGGAAGGTTAACAGGAGAGTACGGGGGGACACCGATGTGTGTAAAATTGCCTACCACGCCGGCAAACTTCCCTGCTTGAAACAACCAATCAATGCATTTTCGACCCCGGGTTTTCTTCTTCCTCTTCCTTTTATATTTGAGGGTTGTTTGTCAAAAGTTGAATCACATAAAAATGTCGCCTCCTTCTGGGCTGGGGTACAGTTACCAAAGAGTTACCAAAGAGTTACCAGAGTTATCGGATGTGCCAAAACATTACAATTAGGGACACATGAATCCTTACAGTGCAATGTTCTGTGGGACACCATGTAGAGCATTGCATTGTATACATTTGGATGTTACTGTCTAAGTAACCTCCCTGTGGCAAAGGTGCCCCCCAATGAGCCAACACCAGGGAGCATGGCTTAAAGGGAGCGCAATGCTGAGACCATTATTTACACTGAGGTGGCACAGAAACTAATGTCTCATCATCACAGTGATTTTTTCTGTATTTTCCAGTCATTGTAGGCTGAATAGTCCTTTTTTAAATATAAATATATTTTTACATTTATATCATTATATCAGTTATATCATTGGCTTATGCAGAGATAAGCCATAAAGACTCTGCAGCAGGTGCTTAAATTGTTGTTTTTACAATTGTTGATAAGGCTAATAAGATAATTATAAATTACATGGGCCATTGCACTGTCAAAATGTGTTCATGTGGCAATAAATCTGTAGAGAAATTGTTCTACAAAAGACTTCTGCCAGAGAAATTGTATTTAATGAATGGAACTTCAACTCAGTGATTATGTGCTCTGCCCCCTTCATGGGCTTTGGTCACTCGTGGCTACCCTTTGGCTCTGGCCCTGACCACCACACCGCAAAAATTCTTCATGCACAGCTAAAGGAACATGACAAAGAGCACAAGGTCAGCTTCACAGATTTATGAATAGGTCATATATCCTTTTAGCCTATCAACATTTATGTATTTATCTTAATAAAGTATCATAAGTAACTAACATCACAAGTACCTAACTTGGCAAAATTAGGCACAGTTCAAAAATTTTTGCAGTGCTGTGCATTGACTCAGAAGATGCTCTCTAGAAATTAATTTGAATAAACTAATCTGTAGTGTCCCAATTAAACATTCTCGACCTTTAAAAGAACTAAATTGCATACAGTGGGGTCCACAATTCTGAGGTCACATTGAAAATATGTCATATTGTAATGCAAAACAAGAAAAATCAGACAATTTCAAAGGTTTTGAAACATTTAAAAACTCAGTATTATGACATGTAAACGAAGAGTCTGTACTATTTCTTTGTCAGCAATCAAATTTGTCTTTACACTGAGCATTTCTGTCATTTAAGCAATTTTAAATTTTCACTTAAAATGCTGTAGTTGATATTATCATCTGATATGGAAAAAATGTGTTGAATTCAAAACAAACACAGAGTGTCTTCACTAGTGTTCACAGACTTCTAGACTGCACTGAATTTCCTTCCAGGATAATGGCAGGAAATTCACAAAAAATGACTTCTCATAGAAAACTATTAGAACAAACTATACATGCAGCTCCATTTTTCATTCATTAAAGTTGAATTCAATTGTATAGCAGACAGAACTACTCACTTACATATCATGAACAAACTGGGGTTTAGTAGAAGTGTAACAGTAACTATGAATTTTATCTGTTGATACACTGCAACCAAATACAAGAGGCAGTCAATAAAAACTAATTGTTTTATAAAAAAGTTGTTTTATTGCTCTGCTTTAATTTTATTTTTCATTTTTACTCATACATATTGTAAATACTGAGACATTAAAATTGTTCACTGGCATTAAATACTATTATTGTTTCATGATACAGACAAATATAAGTCTTAACATAGTGTTTATGAAAATACTGTATATGGCACTGGTCCATGTAGTAAGAAAGCAGTCAGACATTTCTCTGCATAAGAACACTGATGCTACCCGTGAGCATTTGGCAGAAGAGGTTATCAGGAACAATCTGTGCTTGTTGATATTACTTTGGCAGTTCATCTCTTTTAAAACATGAAGTCTTTGGGTGTGCTTTACTCAGTAGTAACTCTTCCTGGAACGACATGGCAGAGCGCATCTCCTCCTGTTTTCACCATCCTCCATTTCACTCATGTACAGAAGATCATTTAAGGGTTAAAGTTCAGAAAGTAGTTTTTAATAACTGTTGCGTTACTTTACAGTTTGTGGCACTTTTATAAGACATGTAAAAGTCAGGACTATATCTCCACCCTACATATTCCATATGTACAAGGACTGACCCCATAGCCCAGCTAATGTGCATAGTGTTCAAGACACATCACCTGTGGTGGCCACACACTGACCGGCAACTCCGCTGTATAGGTGCAACATGTGCATGGCTTCTTGATAACTTGATTTCCATGGAGTTCAGAAAACATATGTTCATCTTTGGGGGTGGCTGTGGCTCAGGAGGTAGAGCGAGTCGTAGAGCGAGTCGTCTACTAATACCTGGCTCCCCTAGTCTGCATGCCAAAAGTATCCTTGGGCAAGATACTGGGCAAGATACTGAACCCCACGTTGCCCCCGATGCATTCATTGGAGTGTGAGTGTGTGTGAATGTTAGTAAGCACTTAAGTGTAGATAAAAGTGCTGTATGAATGTACGTGTGACTGGGTGAATGTGGCATGTAGTTAAAGCGCTTTGAGTACACAAAACTGAGTAGAAAAGTGCTATATAAGTACCAGTCAATTTACCATTTACCATCTTGCATTGAGTGTTCATGTGTATTGTTTGTGTATGTACGATTAACATAAGTTTCCACTTACCTGGTAAGAAGAGAAGTGAAGTCGGGCCTGTCTGTTCAAGGCTTTGGTACAAACTGCTATGTTCAAGCCAGATGCAAGCTTGATGATACAGCAGGCTCGGGAGGCCTGCTCAGGAGGAAATGTCAGGAACGGTCCAGCAAGGCAGTGAAGAACGTGTCCTGATGACAATACAGGCCGGACCAGGCCAGCCAGCATCAGAGGACCCAGGTGACCTGAGAGTCTTAATCTTTGTGTTGCTGGGTTGTGTCATTAGACGCCTAATTGCGCAATGGCACATCCGTGGCCTTGGGCCTTTCTATATGACCTCCCTGCCTTTACCCTCCTCCATCCCCTCCTGCGAAGAGTTCAGGTAAAGTGAGCCACATCCTGGTGGCTCTCAGGTCTGGTTCTCAGCAACCTTTATCATCCCTTTCCACAGGGGCTCAGGCTTTAGGCATGGCCTCTGAGAGGGCCCAGTTTCTAGCTGTAATTTTGCCCCAGGCTGCGGCTACAACTCTTCATCAACCAGGACAGTGTATTCCTATCATTATGGAGTATTTCAAGCAAGGTTCAATGTGAGACAGGTGGATTCCCTCATCTGCACAGCCCCTGACATCCTCCAGTTTCTACTGGACATGTTAGTGGAAGAGAAGTCCCCCTTGGCTTTGAGGGGAATGATAGCGCCATAAAAACAGCTTGTTGGTCTCATAAACTAGCACATGGTTCTTGCACCTGTATTGCCCAGTTTGCCAAAAGTGCTTGTAGTGTTACGCCCTGCCAAAAATTACTGGCTGTCCCTCCTTGGGATTTGGAGGTGGTGCTAATGGTTCTGCAACATGAGCCGTTTGAGCCCTTAGAAACAGTGGAGCTGAAGTGACTTACTCTGAGTTTGTGTTGGCTGTTGTGTCAGCTTAAAGAGTGGGAAAACTTCATGCCTTTCAGTACACAGGGAGTGCTGCTGCTGGCTGCCAGTTTATGCAGGTATGGTGCTACGTCGAAATCAAAACAAGACCTGCAATCCTGCATTTCATTGCAGATCTTGTTTTGAAGATGTATCTTCTTCAGGCTCATCCTCAGAGAACAACAGGTGAACTATTTGTCTGTAACAGACCAAATTGCCTGGGGAAACCTGTCATTAAGACAAGACTCTCTCAATGGATTGTGGAGGTGATCCAGCAGGCATTTAAACAGGCAGGCCAGCACCTGCAGAGTGCATGCCTTTCCACAGAGGGTTTTCCCACCTCATGGCCATTATGGCATGGTGTGTCTCTCACAGAGATGTGCAGCAGCCTTCTGTATCAACTCGTCCACTTTTACCACATTCTACTCCATGAATGAATTGGTTAACGCATGCTGTGCTATACCATGCTTCAGGACCATGAGTCACATAGGGTTAAGAAGACTCAGAATGTTGTTTTGGCATGGTAGATGAGAGGTATTTCTCACATTTGCAGCTGGCCTTAGTGCTTGGCAGGGGCAGCTAAGCCTTGGTGGCATCTTGCACCAAGACCATGGGTGTGTACTTGTTTGCAAAAGTTACTTGACATGAGTACATAGGTGAGAGCACAGGTGAGCACTTTGTTGTCTCACTGGTACTCAACTACCATTTTATGCTATGTTTGCTTGGTTTCCTAACTGTTTTTCTTACAGAGTCCCCGTACATATGGAAAATGAAGGGTGGAGAGATTCTTGACACACAAGAGAACGTTTGGTTAGTTTGTAACCCAGGTTCTCTGACTCTCCGGCTAATCAGTGATGTGTCTTAAAGAGTATCCACGTGGGGATCACAGCCCTTACATATAAAATATGTAGGGCTGAAAGACCCTTTTAAGTATCTCCGCTTAGAGAAAATTGATTACAGTGTAACCAACCATTCCTCTCAAATGAGGAAACTGGATCAGTCCTCCATCTTCTCTAAGTACCACCTGGAAGAAAAAAATAATGTTGTAGGAATATAGCATGGTTTCCAAGATTGGCCACACATTTTACCTGTTCTCAGTCAAGTTCATGCAAATCTTCATCTGTCCAGGTCACTGCAGCAGCAAGATGTCATGTTGTTAGCTTTCACACAACTGCTTGCATGCATTGCAAAGCAATATATCACACCTGAAAAGCTTCCAGCAGGTTCCAGTTCAGTAAGGTCATCTAAATGTCAGGATTTCAAAAGAGGTTACTGTATATATAACATACAGTATATTTGTTATTTTCTCTAATCCTCATCTTGAAAATCCAAGACTTGCAGTCTTTTGTAACATCCACAGTCAATGCCTGGCTCCCCATGCACTGCCAACAGCTTGCAGATAAAGACCACTGCAGTTTCTCCTGTTGCTAGCCCTTCCCTTTCCTCGCCCTCCTACCCTCTATGTCCACTCCCAGGAATATCCTTGTGTATTCATAGACAACATAGGACACGCTCACAGCGGGGATGACTTTCAGCAGGTTGGGAGAAATTCCTCGATAAAGTCCAGGGACACCCTCCTGGGTCAAAATATTGCGAAGCAAAGCCAGCATGGAGAGTTTAGGGGCTCCCTTCACTGAAGCTGTTGGGAGAGAAAAGGGATGAGCTACACCAATATATTCTTAATGCAAGATGCACAATACAGTCTTCTTCACTGGATGGAGTTGGACACACTAAGCAAAGTCTGTTAAACAAAGATCAAGCTGAATACTCTGGAAACGGTTAAGAAATATAACTTGGACTGAGATGTTTTTTGTCAAACTGCTTTTTAAAAGGTCAGTAATACTGAACCTTTATGTGCTTCACAACATACATGTTTAAAAATTGCAAACTTTGTGTTTGAGTTACGGAAACATTGATAAAATAAACTGCCTTTCATGAAGCAAGCAGAATTCCTGCCACCCTTAAATTATTTAAATTTCTTATGTATGAAATCAGTCTAGTTTATAAAATACTACAAAAAAGTCAGCAGTAAGGTAGGGCAATTAATATAACATTTTTCAGTCATACTGTTAGCTAAATCATTGGTATAGGTCCTCAATTCACATGAGTATATCAGTAATAGTATATCAGTGACAAATAAAAGGAAAACCGGAATAAATTGGTGAATGCACTGAAGGGTTGTTTTAATGAGTAGTCATACCAAATTACAACTGAACTGAACACCTATTGAAGTAACACAATAATCATATTTTTACCATTACCATCAAAACATCACTGGTGACACTAGTGTTCAGGTCCTTAGGAAGACAGTCTCTTTTTAGAGGCCTGTTGTGGCTCAACATCTTACTAAGACAGTTGTTCAAAGAAAGTGCACAACCCCCAGAACTGTAATTCTTGTCCAAATAACCAAAGCATATGACGATATTTCTTCAAGACTGCATCAGATTATGTTTATTATTATGATTATATTTTAGCACACTGAAAGAGTTGCACTCATTACTTTATGTGATTATGTGTAGTTCATGCTTTAAAGAAAACGTGCTGTTGTTATGTTATGAAGGATGTTCTACCATATATATTGCTCTACCATTCATATTTCTCTAAACACCAGCATATGTTGGAATTCCTTTAATTTGTCACTCATTCCCATCTGTGAATGTGAGCAGACTTATCCTCACCTTGTGCCTGCATTCGGGTGCGGATCAGCGCCAAAGGATAACTTGCCAGCTGTCCACAAGTGCTGGAGACGGCACCACACCCAACCAGCACTGTGACCCCTGGGTCCACTAAACCTCTGTTCCTGTTCAGCCAAGCAAACTTCAGAGTCTGTTGAATAAAAGGCATGAAAAGAAGGTAAACACTGAAGAAAACACAGTGAGAGCTGCATGTTTTCATGTCTCTCTGACCTCGTAGACAGCCAGATCGATGCCGGCATAAGGGATAATACCCAGCATGTTTGGTATATAGCCCTTGTAGAAGGCTGTGACACCTTCTCTCTGTAGGATCTGTTTGGCACAGTCTGCTATTCCTGAGTATTGACCTGTTTTTCTCAGTGTGAGACGGGTCTTTAATACCTGAGGTGAAGAGGGAGAGATGGAAAAGAAACCGCAAGAAACACGAGCAGAAAGAGGAAAGAAATCTTTCATTTTCATGCAATCCAGAAAGTGTGTTTTCTTAATGCTATATAAATATTTTTATATGTGTATTACCTCCATTGGATAGATGGCTGTCTGAGCTGTTGCTCCAGCCAAAGAGCCAGCAACGAATCTCTCATGTACCCTCAAAGAACTTGCTTCATTACTGCCACGCATTACTTGCTTGATCTGTGCAGAGTTTTAGAGCAGCAGAAAGTTAAACAATAATAATGTGAGATAGTTGTACAGAGAAGAATGGCAAATTATTAATCTGGCAATAGACACATTTTTTGTTAACTTATCATTATAAAGTCAATGTTGATTGCACAATAAGAACGACGCTGTCAGCTTTTACACTGGTTCCATGAAAGCCTCGCTTTTATGGATGCCACTATTTGCCACCAGGTACAAAGTGTGACGGGAAAATCACAGCTTGAGTTGTGAAACCAAAACATTGATTGGTAGCTATTGGCAGATGGAATTGTGGACACTGGAACAACTAAATTAACCATGGAAACTACCTGGCAAAAAAACAGAGAAAGTAAATAAAAGAAAGAAATGGAAACCATAAAGAACACAAGAGTAAGCCTCAGATAGGCTCAATGGAGAGCACACCAGGACGTGAGAGGGTATACTCTAGTAAATCAGTAATTAACAAAAGCTGACTACCTATTAGTCTAATATAGGATTGTCTACATTATTTTAGCTCATGGGCAATATACAGCCCAGTTTAATTCCAAGTGGGTCAGACCAGTAAAGCCATAGCATAATGCCATATTAAAAACACTTCCAAATGGTTTCCTTCCTTTTCATGCAAAGCGGTACTCGCACATTATCAACCAGCGATTTACAGAACAGATGACGAGTCTCCTGTCACCACAGCAAAATGCTACTGTCTTAAATCAAAGAAACATATCAACAGCTTCAAGCTCCTTGGCTTAACCACCTGACTTTTGTGCACTATGGCAGAACACGGGTAATGTCTTTGTCAGTAAAACCAAAAACAGGCTGTAAAACCAACAATGATGCACACAAAATACAGTGAAAAGTCCAAAACAAACTGATGCTCCTTCCCTGAAATTTTCACACTTCTCCTCCTGGTCTAATGCAACTGGGTGTCTTAAAATGTAAAACAATGTGGTCTTTGCAAAACTGGCACGGGAGGGAGGGGAGTGGGGGAAGTCATTTATTGTGTATAATTAATGGAAAATAGATGGTAGTCAACATTTTGAGTGACATGCTTGTTTAATGTGGAAAAAAAAACTCTTATGTCTATAGGATAAATACCAGTTTACAGCCAGACTAAAAGCAGCGGGGGAAAATGTGTTTAGTAGCACCTCTAATTATTTAACACAGTTAAATCTTTTTTGTTTAATCTGTAGCACAAAAAGGTAAAAACACTGTGACCTCTTGCAGTCTTGTTGCCATGCAACCAGTGGACACTGAGGGAAATAATAGCCTAAAAAAAGTCCAGCATCTGTTTCTCACTGCTTTCCCCCTGATATATTGAACTAACTAGCTGCTGCCGGGTAGATTCATATTCCATACAGAGATAAGAGACCCTTTATTCTAAATAACAGAATATGCTTATTCTTTAAAATAATTAACTCTAAGTATTTGGGGAAATGACTGGCCATGAATGAGAAGTGCAAATAATAATCTCATAAAGATTGAAAAGAGAATGATGAATCATTATAAAGGAGAGTAAGGAGGATAAAGCAAATAATGAAGTGCAATGAATGGATGTTCACAGTATTACCCACCTGTTCATAAGCTGCAAACTTGATAGCAGTCTCTGGGGCAATTTTTAGGACATTGATTCCATTTCCCCTCCACAGAGACCAAAATCCTCCCTCTTTCACCATGCTCTGAAAATTGCTCAGCACATTCCCTTTAAAATCAGAGGAGCCATGTACCTGGCAGAGTAAAGCGAGAAAATTATCACTAAAGCAACAAAGTTCAAGAGAAGGCTTTTATACATAAACAGTAACACATGAATGATCACTGAGTTCAGACTGATGAGAGATATAAGGCTGTAACTGCACCAGACTGACCTGTCGGAAGACTTTGAGGCGGTCTAAAGGGGCGGTTCCAGTCCGGGATACAGATCCAGCCATGGCTCCAGCCATCAGCTGCCGCCACACATACCCAGACTTCTTCTCCTCCTCTGAAAATTCATCTGGGACTGTCAGCTGCTCACCAATATCCACCATCTACTGAAGCCATGAAGGTCAGAATATGTATAAAAAATAAGACAAGTAACAAGGAGAGGGGAATAAAAACATATTTTGAATCAAAATACCCAATTAGCAAATCATTTTTTTGGTGAACAGTATGTAGAAATATTCAAATGAATTTTCCATTTCTCTTTCTATTGTATGTACAGAGGAATACTGATAGTACTCCTTAAGAGACACTTTAAGAAACACACTAAATTATTTAGAGATTAACACTGCTGTCAAAAACATTGTACACTGTATGAGTAATTTTTGTGTGTGACTTTACCAGTGAGCGTTTCCAATAACGTGCCACTTCCTCCATGTTAGTGATTGGGTTAAACAGGAAGTAGTCTCGCCACTCATTCCAGTCGATGGTCATTGTACCATCCTTGTCCATGCTAGGTGAAACACATATATAAAAAAATTTCATAATATTCATAGACAGTAGAATCATTAGGGTACACACCATAGACTGTACATAAAAGATGGACAAAGCCACCATGACATCACCCTTTGGTTAGTAAAGTGCCTGAAACTTTGACCTGAGCATTTTGACCATTTCCATCTTGATGCTTTATAAACTGGACATGACGGGTAAGTGAGGGGTGGAACTGACTGAGAAACCGAGGGACACGGAACAGTAAGGTAGGGACGTGTGAATAACCAGGTTTACATCATACCATGGTTTACCACCCTTTTTGACTCTAATGGGGCCATAATTTTAAAAATGAACATCATGTTGTTTTAAATAACACTTAAAAGTAAAAAATGAGACCATAAACTCAGCAGAAAAATGGTTTCTGAGGTCATAGAGCAAGGGAGCCAAAGGGACATTTTCCCATGAACTTCTATACAACCAGATGTCTTTTTGAAACCAGAAGAGTTGCCCCTGCTGGCCATCAGAATGAATGCAGGTTTGAGGCACTTGGCAAATGGCTTCACTTTTCATCTTTTATATACAGTCTATGCTATACACTGAGTTAAAAGAGGCAAGACTAATAATTTTCTCCTTACATTTGTTTTGCAAACTCACCAATTATCAAAATATTCTTAATAAATATTGTCTCATCATAAACAGAGACCAATTTGAGACATTAAGGCCTCAGTTCATAAACTGTGAAGGACCCCCTGCTGGAGCAAAAAAATTAACTGCAGGTGGGTTGACTAGTAGAAAAATATGGACTGAAACTACAGTAAGTTCAATGTGTGTGATATATGCAAATAAATAAAATATAAATATAATATATTATAAATGATTTATTTAAAAAAAAAAAATCGTTGATTGGGGATGTGAACTTTTTTCAGACACCATGCCAGAAAAAGTCTGAGAACAACTGCACCAAGGTAACAAAGACTCAATTTCACCAGTGTGGAGAGCTGTTAATGTCCAAGTCACATTTTTATATTCTGTGGATCTTCTTCAGATGTTATCCTCATGACGCCAAAACCATTTTTTAAAATTACCCCTTGAAAATAATCCCCTGATTCAATCAGTAGCAATTCTTCAAATATCAGGCTCCAGCAAAAACTGACATTATTACTTTAACAAAACCAAAGCTCTAGCTTAGAGTGTAAGTAACAAACCTATAACAATGGATCAGTGGCACTGAGGTTATTGAACATCTTCTAAAAATTCTCTACAACATCAAATTAGATGCAACACAAATTAACCCAGTTTGGTTATAGGTAGTAGTCAGTGGCTTAATCATTGAAAGTGTCACACTGGGCAACTTACTAAAAATGGTGGCGTTTGCATTTTGATAATAAACATGGCCTGTTCCTGGTACAGGGACCTTCAGGGTGGAAACTGTTAATGTGAAGTGTATTACTGACTGATAACAGACCTTAACAAAATCCTGTTGGCATCCTCAAGGCTAATATTCACACCAGTGTTGCGAAGACAGACCTGAATCTCTGTTGCATCTATCTGACCTGCAAATGTCCACAAGTCACACATGGTGAGTAAGAGACGAGTGGGAAAATGACAAAAACTATTGTCTTGCGATCTGATACAGACCATCATTGTTATTGTCCAGGCTGCGAAACATGACTTTAAGCTGTTTTTCATGGGTACGAAGATACTGGGTGAACTCTTCAAAGTCCAGCACTCCATCACGGTTGGTGTCCCCAGCCTCCACGATCTGACCGCAAGGACAGGCAGTACAAAACAACATTTGGTCAAGAACAAAAACCAAGGCAGAAGTTAGGTTTTAAACAAGTGCAACAAATGCTTTATATCACACAGAGCTCCTTGATCCTTATTTCTTAAAAGTATCAGGACCAAAAGTGGATTTTAGCCTATCTACTCATTACTATAAAGAGTGTGTTTGTACGTCTGTACAACAGCATGAGATTGCTTCAGCTTATCAGAGCAACTGAGCTGACCTTGACAGCAAAGAATTATTGCATCACAAGACTCCAGCAGACACCGGGATTTGAGACGTTACATAAACTTTGCCATCTGTTGGACAAATATGGCTGATAGGTATTGTACAGTCAAGGAACTATGTGTTAATGAAATGCATTTCTCTCAAGAAGGGTCTGTTCATACTTTTTAAAAAGTAATAAAGAATGTTTTACAAAGTATTAATCTGACATTGCCCATCTAGCAAATAATTCTGCCTTTGTGGTGGTTGTTTCCAAGATTTATTTCATTTAAGGTGTGAATAGTGTCATTTTTAAGATATCCTCTATAGTCTAAATTGTAAAGGGGAACTATTATGTTCATTTCCAACTGCATATTTTATTCTTTGACTCTACTAGAGTAGCTTTATATGATTCACAGTTCAAAATAATCTTTATTTGTGATGCAGCACGGGAAAAGACTGCTAAAGATGCAGACTGATAATCTGTGCACAAAAACATCTAAGCAATGATGCAATCATGGACAACCGCACTTTCCATTATTTCCACTATTTATCCTTATTTCACTGTCTGCAAATATCTCTCAAAATTACGTGTGAAAAATGTAGTTTATCGAACAGTTTCTGATGCATAAACTGCAAATAAACATCACACTATTTTGTTCCAAATCCTCATCCAGCAAACCTCTCGGCTATGAGGGGCAAACCCCCACTTAGCACCTGGCCAGTCAGCCAGAGAAATTTGCCCCCTTAGTGATGCTGGTGACTTTTCCGTCTTTAGCCTGTGGCGATAACGCTGTGTGGACTGTGATCAATTGATGGTTTCTTGTAAACCTAATGGAGTTTTTATCAGAAGTTTAATCATTTACAAATGTGCTACAAGTGAGTATTTATCAATTTGTTTTGTTACTTAACCACAATAATTAAAAAAAAACTGACAGTCTGACATTTTCAAGTTAAAAATTCATAGAAAAGTAAACAAAGGTAGATAAATGAAATCTGTTTTTGCACATTAACCTAGAAGTTTTGAAATTTTAGGAAAAAAAAAAGTTGAAAATGAAAATTTTGGACTTTAGCCAGGTTTTCACATGCAGCATCACATTTACCTTACAGGCCTTAGTGCAACCCCTCAGTGCATCCTCTGTCTAAAACAAGTGGTTTTACCCCCTCGCCATTTAAGCCAACTTTCTGACTGGCTGCCCCTTGTAAAGAGAAAGTTTGATCAGCAGGTGGGCAGGGCTTATGTGTCCACAGTCAGAGCTGTGTGCCCGAGCATTTAAAGCAGTCTGTGTTTGGCTTACAGTGATTACATTTGCATATGCTGACTTTATTATTTGAAATTTTGGCCATGTGTAATATGAGCATCCAAAGGCATATTACACATGGCCAAAAAAGGCCATGTAATATATGAAAGCATATATGAAAGAAAAGAAGGAAGATACAATGGGTTTCCTTTACAGCAAAAGGCTTGGGTGACTTGGGTTATGCCACTCTGCAATTCCTGCTGTCCTTGCAGTGGGAGTGCAGGAGTTTTTGGGTGTTGGCTCAGCATAATTGCTGACTGTCTACACCTGATGAGGTGTGGGTAAAGGCATGCCTGAGGTTGGCGTAGAGGGGACACCATTTGTTGCTTGACCTTGTCATGCTCTCATGGCTGCTGTTTATAACTTAGATTATTTAATAACTTAAACCCATGTTTCCAAAAGTCTGGTGTACGTCTCTATTTTATGAAACAGCTTATGAGCTGGGTTATAACAATGACCAAATCAAATAACAATCTGAATCCCTATCTATCAACCTTAAAATGTAAATCTGTGATTTATTCCCATCACAGAAGTATTCTTGGAAAAATAGGGGCCAAAGACTCTGAAAACACAATAAAAAAATGACGAGTGAAAAGGGAGACATGTAGGTTGCCCAATGGGAATTACACAGAAGCACTAAGAAATGTTACAGGAGAAAAAAATAACTTTGGACAATTATCTATACATAAAAAGAGATCAAGTTTATGACAGAGCAAAAGGTTACTATTCTCATCTTACAAAGTCCTGCTCCTTCAACCAAAATAGCATCACACTGCCCTTTACATGTGCACAAAGATAGACACATATTAACTCTTATCCTAACATAAGCCTTAAAGTCTGAAATAAATCATGTTATGCCTAGAGACTTTTTAATTGACAAAGAGCAGCAAACCTCAACTTAGAATTTTCACACAACACAGAAGAGAGAAGAAGAAACAGAACAAGAAGAAGTGACAACGAGTAGTCTTGGTGACCCAGACACTTTTTACCAAAACAAATAGTCACAGACAGATTGAGAGGAGAGAATCAGCCTGTGTGCTTTCACAGTGCAAATCCATGCTGCTGCTGCATAAACACTAAGGGTGCAGATAAAATGGATCAAGGAGGTAATGAGAGCGAGATCTTGCCTTAACTGGATGTTTAATGTAAAGAGAAGAGGAGAGACCGTCGGGTTTTGTTCTTTATTAATAGAGAAGCAAACCTCTTTAGACACTGTTCCCCTTTCCCGCACACACCCAGTTTTAAACAGGTTAAACGATAGGACTGAGTAAAACAATGGTCCTGCCAATCATAGAGCACCAAATGATGAAAACAAACCACTTCTAGCTGAGTCACTGAGGTTTTGTATGAAAGCAGCAGCTGATTTAAATGATTTTTGTTTTTTTTTTGCAATTAAACTGACTTTATGTGACCTTTAATGTGAAGTGGCTGCTGGTACTACAGAGTGCAGAATGTAAGACTCTGTCATGCCCTCTGCTCATGTTTGTCATTTACAAAGGCCAGCCCTGTTATCTGTAATCTAACACACCTTGACTTCATTATACACTAAGACAAATGGCCAAACCCAAGTAGAAACCCGCTGTAGGATTTTGGTGGATATATTCTTGCTCCAGCGCAGTCTATTGTAGAGATGGCAGGCCAGCTGGGGACCAAAGTTATTATTAACTCAAACTAAACTAAAACTAGTTGTGGAAAAAACATTTTACTTCCTCAATAAGTGTTGGTGCAAATGTCTGTTGAGGCTGGGATGTCTACACGACGGTTAGTAAACTGTTAGTAAACTTTACTGACTGTTTGACTGATGCTGAAATTGTGTCAGATGACAAGCTCCTAAGGACCAAGAAAATCGGACCTAAAAACACTGACACTGGGAGGTTTTTTTAATGCCTTCACAATATAATAAAGTCTAACATGAAATAATACATATCTGTAGTACCCAGACAGATGTTTATTGCACAGTATCACAGTATGCTGCTGCATTACCTTCTCCAAGGAGCCTTTGGAAAGCCCCTGGTCTGCCAACCCTCTCCGCAGTTCAAGGATGTCAATGTGTCCATCTTTGTTGAGGTCCAGCTGTTCAAAGAGTTCAGCCCAGCGCTTCTCCCTCTCCTGGTCTGGACCAGAGGACTCACTTTCCTGGCAGTGCACCCCAGGGAGCCAAGTCCTTTGGGGTCCCATGACTGGTCACCAGTCAGAGTCAGCTGATGGGATACAGAGGAATCAGTTCAGTCTCCACAGCCTGACACAGAACAGTCCTTACATCTGTCAGTGCCTCAGACATTCATATGCACAACAAATTATTCAGTTATCTTCTTGATCCATATCTCTCATACATCCTTAGATTTTTTTTTTTTTTTTGGAACAAATAATTGCGCTAACATCTGTAGTGGTCATTAGGGTAGCCAGTAATGAACTGTTCATATACCACATTTAATAAAAATCTATGATATGTCCATAAGTCTGCTCAGTTTGACTCTCCCCATATTTCAACTCTTATTTCTTAACATACTGTAGTCTGTAGTGTGTATCACAGCTTCTTGCTCACTATCTGCTACACAGAAGCATACAGGACTGATATTAGCCTCTTAACCTGCTTATAGCCTCATACTGTTTTCAACCTTTTTGGTGCTAAGGCACATCAGAGGTCAAACCAGATCATCAAGGCACACCATAATAGCTGATGTTATCAAACATAAAAGTTAAAGATGTCATATATGGCAGTCTAATGATCTTTTTAAATTAAGAAGCAGTGTCATTGTGGTATTAAAATGCTGTTTCATCAGCCTGAAACATGCTGGCTTCCTCAAAATGCCTTGCTTACTTCACAGCTGGTTCAACACAAAATCAAGCTTAATACTACTCGATGTTAGTGTTGCTAAGTTTTCAGTAGAAGCTTTTCTGGATAGGATTTTTAGTTGCCACTATGTGAGCTCAGCTTGTGTCACATCTTGAGCATCATTTGGAGAGGGACCTGCTGCTGCTTCACTGGTTGTTTCTGAAATTAAGATCCATGCGTTTCATGGTGTTAAGCTGTGTTGGGTCATTATGGTAGATATAGTGTCACATCTGACAGTGGCTTTAACAACCGCTCACAGGTAAACCATTTTTAACCTGTTAGTTGTGCTCTGTTCACCTTTCTTTTGAAAGAAATTTGTTAACAGTTGACTCCCCTCAGTTTGCTTTCCCTCCCTCTTCTTTATTTCTTTTTTTTTTTTGATAGGTCCACATTAGCTGTCACCTAGATAGAATAAATTATCTGTGCTGTAAATGAGAGGCCGAGTGCAGGGTCAACTTCATTTGTAAAGGGTGAGAGTGGCATGAGAGCCTCCACTATTTTTTGGAAGATTCTTTCACCCAGCCAACTTATTGGTAGGCAGTTTAGTTATGACTAATTACTTAGAAATAAAAAATTGCAAAGAAAAACAAACGTTTCAGTCCAGGCTTGCAAGGGTCCCTCCTGCTGCTGGGACCCTGGGTAGTCAGTTCCACTTTTCCCTCCACTACACGCCCCTGAGCAGAGATAAGGAGGAAGCTTCAGATGTAAACACTATTTTGTAGCTTCAAACCTTCATTTTTTTCGTCCTTTTCAAACGTGTCCTCAGACCCAGCTGATGCTTTTCTTAAGTGACTTTAATCAGATTTCATTCAGCTCCTTCTGAAGCTGCAAGGCTTTATACAAATTTTACATTATGCAGTCTTACTCTCCAACAACTGTAAGCAGATTTTGAGGAATAAAATCAGGGAAGTTTGTCTTTAACAGGGAAGGAAACAAGAAACCATTACCATTACCATTTATCTTTACATACATACATCATACATCCCTCTATTGTTTACTGTATAGATAGATAGATAGATATTACTGTTAAACTGACCACAAGCAGCAGACATAGCTCTGTTTACAAGTCCCAAGCCAAAATGATTGGGAAAGAGTTTACATCAGGCAGGGTGCATTGGGTGTACTGAAGCTATTACGTGGTGTTCCCGTGCGGCACAGGACGCAGCCTATGTTGTGTAAGACATTGTTACTGTGTCCACCCTGTTAATCTCATAGGCTACGATTAACCTATTTAAAACATTTAATGTATGCAGCAGGGCATTTGGGCAGCCAGTGAAACGTTTATTAACAATGGGATGACGAAATCTAATGTTTAGAGGTCTGTGGGGTTTCTCCAAACATCCTTCCATAACTGGAGTTATTGGTTATTACCGGTAAACATTGACATAGGTTGATCCACATGCACAAGAGCAATTCATCCTCCATATACAGTGACAACCGCTTTCACTTGATCCTCACAGTGTTATGCACGCTGTTATGGTCTAATTATAAAACCTGCGAGACCATTTTGAGACGCACTCACAGTGTGTTTATCTCCAGACCGACTCGCCGCCCATACTCGAGTGGATGCAGGGGATCGGGACACCGGAAAAACCAGCAGGTCCGGTCCGGAGCTCAGTCCGGAGCTGAGCGTGTTCTAACACCGGGCTTGACACCAAACAAGTAATTCCCTTTGGACCGGGCAGGTTTCAGGAGGTCTCCGTGTTCAGTGCTGTCACAGGCTGCGTCTTGCAGATTTCTCAGAGACTCTTGTTGAGGAAGCAGGAAGCGAGAGAAACACGCAGCCGTCCTCCTGCTGCTGAAGCCTGCTGGCTCAGAAGTCTCTGATCCGTGTCCACAGTGTACCCTGAGTGTGAAGCTGGCAGTTCTTTGTGTCAATAAATAGATATTATTGATTGTTTAGTGACATTTGCTGCTCACATGACATCAACTAGAGACCCTCGGCCAGAGTCATAAACACTAAGGTCATCAGTCCATGGTTCCCTAATGCTTATAATATATTTAGGTCCTTAATTATTTGGACACAATGTCCGTAATTTTGCCTCTGTACACCACCACAGTGGATTAAAAATCAAACTGTGGTGGTGTACAGAGGCAAACTTTAAATCAGAAGAAGGCTGAAAGTCTACTTGAAATGCAGACTTTCAGTCTTCTTCAACACTTCAGGCAATCCTTATATTTAAAGTTATGTTGGTTTGTCCGATTACTTTTGAGCTTCTGAACATTAGGGACTATGTATAAATATAACGCAATACTTTCGCTAAACACCTTGAATTAAAGCTGAAAGTCTGATGGGAAATAAGCTCAAAATGAATCTAGTTGTAGTCTTGCAAATAATGACCTTGAAACATCCCAATTATCTGCTAAATCTTGTAGTCTAGACTAAAAACTCACTTAAATGTTAGAGGGTCTTTAGAAGAGGGTGCCAGACACAGGGTAAGCTATGGAAAGCATAAATTGCTGTCTTAAGTTTGTTTAACTTAATTTTTCTGAGGCCATGAGTTTCTGTATTTTTTTAAAGTAAAGCCAACCTGTTACATTTTACAATCCATCACAGTTGAGAATAACATGTGCTTGAGAAAAAAGGAATCACTAATGAGTTGTGAGGCCATTTGTGCATTTTCGAGGCATTAAATAATATTGAACAGTGAAGATCACTGCATGGACTGAGATGTATTCAATAAAGCATATTCCTCTCGAGGTGAAACAGAGACATTAGTGAACCAAAACACGGCAGGGGATCTTTCTGGTACAGATGAGTAGCTCAGAAAATTTGGGGTTTTCCTCACAACATCTAACATAAAAGGAATAGTTTAAAATGAGATGAATCAGATATTCCTGTGCGTAAATGTTTAACCAATCAGTGACATATTTTCCTCCAGAAGAAGCATGAAGTAATCTACAGGCCCTCCACATGTCAGATTTGCACCATCTGTTATTCAAGCAATGAAAATGGTGACATACAGATAAGCACTGACTGCAGAGAGCCACGTAAGAGGGTTAAAAAACAGCCAACTAACAAATCACAAAAGGAGAAGAAAAGCTGAACCTTATTTAATGATTTTGCCAGATGTTCCTTTTATTTTCTCCACCACCTTGTCCATCATCGTCCCCATCCAGCAGTTCTCAGACTTTCCTCAGTGATGAGTGATCTTGCCAGTCCACCTGCGCCTCCCTCATCACTTTATTCTTCTGTGATATAACTCTGGAGGCTGCTCTATGCTTTGTTTATGACAGACTTTTAAGACTGCTAGTGTACCCTGACCACTCATGCACAGACTCAATGTGATTTTCCTGTTATTATATTATATATTGACTCTCTTTGGCCTACATGGCCTTGGAGCACGTACACAGCCTCTTATTCAGCTGTTTTCATCTCTATTCAGCTGCCATCACCACACCTGCTGTTCTGATCGAAGCAGATTGACAGATCAGATATCATACAAGTGGACTGCTGTATATAAGACCAGCACACTTGAGTCCAGGAGACTGGCTTGGAATAAATTATCAATTGTTATCAAATACAGCTGGGTTCATTTTCATTTGGCAGATCATTTAATACTAGCGACCTCAATGTGTAAAGGGCTCTCCTACCTGCCTTCCTCATGTCTGGAGAAGTAAGTATTTATCTGTGATATTGTTTTTTTTTTTTACATGAATAAATGATTCCCTGAGTTTGTTTTATGCCTGATTTCTTGTGTGTGTGTGTGTGTGTGTGTGTGTGTGTGTGTGTGCGTGC
>VUQI01020026.1:11740-28845 GCA_015106735.1 Paratilapia polleni | reverse complement strand
ATCATCTCCACTGTTTTGACAGCATTAAGCTCCAGGTTGTTGTCACTGCACCGGGTCACCAGACTGTCAATTTCCCTCCTATAGGCAGACTCATCCCCACCTGAGATGAGCCCAACAAGTGTGGTGTCATCTGCAAACGTCAGGAGTTTGACAGACTGGTGACTGGAGGTGCAGCTATTGGTGTACAGGGAGAAGAGTAGGGGAGAAAGTACACAGCCTTGAGGTGAACCGGTGCTGATGGTCTGAAAGTCTGAGACATGCCTGCCCAGTCTCACATGCTGCCTCCTGTCAGACAGGAAGTCAGTGATCCACCTGCAGGTGGGAGCAGGCACGTTCAGCTGGGAGAGCCGGTCCTGCAGCAGAGCTGGGATGATGGTATTAAAAGCGGAACTAAAGTCCACAAAAAGTAGCCTGGCATAAGTTCCTGCAGAGTCCAGATGCTGGAGGATGAAGTGCAGTGTCATGTTAACTGCATCATCTACTGACCTGCTGGCTCTGTATGCGAACTGCAGTGGGTCCAGGAGGGGGTCAGTAATGGATAATGGTAATGGAAATAAGCAGGGTTCAATAAACGTTTATCTCCAAGATCAGGAAGAAGCTTTGCTGTTAATCATTAGAGGAAGTGCTCAATTAATATTTCACAATTAACTTGTTCTCATCACAAGAAGGGCTGCTCAACCTGAAGGATGCTTTCGATGGTGCTGGAGGGAGCGTTCAAAAAGTCCTACAATTCTTTATTTTGGCTTGGTATCTGTATTTGGTTTTAAACATGCATCCTTGATAAATAGCTGTGGAGTAAGTGCTCAGATCTCAGATTCACAGACAGAGCAGTTAAGTCCATTTCCGATATTAACTGGATGGATCTAATTTGAGGTCTGAAAGTGCATTTAGAATTCGGTTGCGCTGATGTCTTTTAATGTAAAGATCAATAAACCTCTCGAGATGTAAATTATTTAAGCATTTAAGCTTTTCGGTGTTTCCATTTCACATTTTTCCAATTTCACATCCTGAGTTTCATTTTTAAAACAGTCATACAAAAATGCCCATTTTGCATTTAAATACTGAAAAAAAGGGAACATGAATAAATATAATCCAAACACTATTGTGTGCACATTGTCTTTGTAAAATGTGGTATTCTTTATATATTTGTTGACAGTGACATGTTCTCCATAGTTTGGGCTTATACTCTGGTCAGCGTTTGTTGTGTCTAACAGCGGCCGGGATTTACAGAGAAAGACCTCTCTGGTTTTCCAGGGGAGTGAAGAATTCCCAGAAGACACATGACATCTGTTATGGTTTCCTTCCATAGAGACCAGCATAACCAGGCAGTGCTCAGGTAGACCTGGAGTGTTGTTAGGTGGACTCTATAGAGGTGCCTATGTGTGCCTCTTCATCATGAGCAAAGGTCATGCTTGCCTAGAAAATATTTTAATCTCAGGCTAACCTTTGGAGAATGGATAAAACAGGTGATGTTAGTATCAGAGGGAACCGATGGCAGAGGCTGTTTAAGTGGCAACAGGGACAGAAAGCGAATAAAGAAGGAGAAGACGGAGTCAAGGATGAAGGAAGACGTAACACTTTCCTGGACCTGATTTTGAAATTTAAGTGAGTGAGGCTCAGTCTTTTTGCAAAAAGAAAAGCATATTTGTAGTGCATAGAAGGACTGTTATTCAGATAACTGATAGAAACACAAGGCAGCTAGATCTAGAATGACAACATGCCTAATTATTAGGATTTAAAACATCTAAATTGATGAAGAACTTACAAGACTCCTGTATGACATAATAAACACAGATATACTTTTATTCATAGTGGTGTAGTTTTGAGTTTAATAAGTAGCAAATACAATGCTTATTCTATTTAGGCAAATGTTTTACAGTGACAAATCCTAATGCAAACTTTGAAAAAGTAATGCTGTGACAGATTTTCATGCATGTCTTGAGTCATGATCTTTGTGTGTCTCTGCCCTCATGTATGCTCTCCTTTCACTTCTTCACCATTTCCTTCTTAGCTGGAAAGAGTTTGTCATTGATCCAGCAGAACAGTTTTATTATGTCTGGATACAGGTCATGATACTGCCCATTGTTTACAACTGGGTGATCATCATTTTGAGGTAAATTATTGCAATATGGTAGTCAGCAAATGGTAATCATACCTAAGCATACAATATGTATGACATGAAATCTTCTGAAACCACGGTTGTGTTTTTTCAGGACTTGCTTCACTACAATAGCACTGAGCTACCTTCCTGTGTGGCTTGCACTGGACTATGTCACAGACCTCATGTATATGGTTGATATGATCATCACGCTTCACACTGGTAATTTTGTTGGTGTACACGGAGAGTTCAGATTCCAACTCATTTTTGTCACGTGCAAATCTCACATAACCTTATGTCATCGTAAACATGGCAATCATTTCCGCGGCTACCTTCTGTTCGTGATGAGAAAAATTCAAGTGGATACTTTTTGATAGTTAGGGCCAACCTGTGTATTGATAAAGTAATTGTAGCAGTGTACGAAGTGTATCCTTGGCTTTATTAAACATTGTTTTTGCCTCTTCAGGTTACTTGGATCAGGGCATCCTGGTCAAAGACTTGACCCAGTTGAGGAAGCGCTACCTGCGCTCTAAACATTTCCTGTGGGACCTGGCTTCCATTCTGCCTACTGACTTTCTCTACTTTGCATTCGGCATCCAAACTCCTCTGGTGAGGATCAACCGCCTTTTGCGTATCCCACGACTCAATGAGGCCTTGGACCGCATGGAGACAAGAACCTCCTACCCCAACACCTTCCGCATCTCCAAGCTCATGATCTACATCTTTGTGTTGATGCACTGGAATGGCTGTCTCTACTTTGCACTGTCCAGCTACATTGGCTTTGGAAGTGATGGTTGGGTCTACCCCAATATCACCGACACAACGTTTGCCTCCATGCGGCATCAGTACATTTACTGCTTCTGGTTTTCTGCACAGATTTTCACCACGGTAGGAGACATCCCCCAGCCAGAAAAGTTAGAGGCGTTCTTGTTTATGATTGCAGACCTACTCATTGCTGTGCTGGTGTTTGCATCAGTCGTTGGCAATGTTGGCAATGTCATCACAAGCCTAAGAGATCGTGATAATGTCTTCTTCCCTAACCACGAGCTGGTAAGTGGAAGGAAGAACAGAGTGGATTGAAAAAAATTTTAAAAAGCAAGATCATGTCTGATAACGGTTTTTTGTTTTGGCTAAGATTTATAGAAAATAAAGTTTTTCTCTTCTTCTCTCAGGTCAAGGGATACTTGCGTAGCCATCACATTAGCAAGGAGCTTCGAGAACATATCAACAACTGGTACCAGCACCTTCACATCAACAAGAAGATCATGCGAGAGAATGAAATCCTGCAGCAGCTGCCTTTACACATGAGGACAGAGATTGCTGTCAGCGTTCATCTTCCCACGCTCTCCAAAGTCACCATCTTCCAGAACTGTGAGAAAAGTCTGCTGGAGGAGCTGGTTCTCAAACTAACACCTCAGGTCAGGAGGAGAAAGCCGCCAACCATTGGCTACAATTGTCTCAAGGAGTTGTTAGTTTAAAAAAATGCACAGAGCTGCATTGGTGTTTTTAACTTATAGTCACCCATTTGTTTATAGGGTACACAACCAAACTGCTCTCTCAGGTGCAATACTACATGGCTCAGTGGCTTATTGTTGTCTTATAGATTCGTATTTAACCTGGTTGCTTTACCTTGGTGATGCTTTGGGGATGAAAACTGAGACTGAAGAAGTCTCTCCTGCCTTTTATTTATCTTGTAGGTGTTCAGTCCAGGAGAGTACGTCTGCAGAAAAGGAGATGTGGGCCATGAAATGTACATCATCAAAGAAGGAAAACTGGCAGTTGTAGCAGATGATGGAGTTACAGAATTTGCAGTGCTAAGCGAAGGGAATTTCTTTGGGGAAATTAGTATCCTTAACATCAAAGGTGGGTTTGATTTGAACATGCTCTTACTTATTAATTCATGTAGTTGATGAAGAGACTCGTGGACAAGAAATAGGCCAGCTGTTGACTCAGTAGTCCGAACAGCTGCTACTGATTAGCTTTTTTAAAAAAAATTTCTAAAAGATAAATAAAGAAAATAAAGGTTAGTTGACTTATTAATGGAAAGTAGTTTCTTGCTTGGTAGAGTTTAGGTTCAAGCTACCAACTTAATACGTGTCTGGAAAGTAGTTTTCCAGACACGTATTATGTTGACAGAATTGGAATTATAAGACAGAATTGGAATTTTTCTTTCTACAGATTTGAACTAAACACATCATGGATTTATTCTGGTGCTGGCTTTCTTTTATTTATAAAGGATGACACACTAACCAACACAATTGTTGTATCAGGTGGCTAATTTTTCACTGCAGTCACTTGGCAAGATTTTCAAAAACTAATGAAGAACAGGTCACCAAGTACAAACTTGGGACAGGTTCTTGGGGTAAGTTAAGTGTTTAAGTGATAAAAAAGCCAAAGATAATCATTCTCAGTATTCTCAGCAAAACCCTAAAAGCAGCAAAACAATTTAATGATCAAATAGCTTTCACTGCAGTGTAGCAAAGCACAATTTGCACACAGCTACAGAGAGCTGCATCTAGCAAGAAGATATAAATACATAATAATATTAACATCTGCAGTATTAATCATAATAAAATGTTAATACCAATAGTTTAAAGGATCTTGCAATAGTAGTGTCAAACTCTAAACGCATAAACCATGCAGGACATAACTGGGAGACATTAAAGTATTGATACCTGTAGTATAAGTATTCATTTCCTTCAAGAATGTTTGGCTGGTTTTGACAGTCTTGAATGAACCAAGTGCATCAGTGACATCCTTGGTATTTATGTGTGTGCCTTGTTGTTAAGGAAATCGCATTGTTTTCTTATAGGTAACAAGTCAGGCAACCGCAGGACTGCCAACATCCGAAGCATTGGGTACTCTGACCTCTTCAGCTTGTCCAAAGAAGACCTGACAGATGTGTTATCAGAGTTCCCTGCAGCCAAACGTCACCTGGAGGAGAAAGGCAGACAGATCCTCACCAAGATGGGCATGTTGGAGGAGAGTGGGGAGACAGAGGAGGGGGAGGGGCAGAAAGTGGAAACCAAGATAAAAAGGCTTGAGAGCAACTTGGAGGTGCTGCAAACTAAATTAGCTCGACTTATAGTGGAATTAGAATCGAGCAGCCGCAAGATGCAGGCCAGGGTGGCGCAGCTGGAGCTGGAGGTTTCAGAGTTGGAGACTCAGCTGCCAGAAGATGATGAAGAAAGAGATAGGGCACTGGGAAGAGGGGAAGGTGTGGGAGGGGAGGCTGAATGGGAGCGAGAAGAGGCAGAGGGAGAGGAAGAAGAAGAGGAAGGTTCATATATAAAGGGGGGAAAACAGGAACATGGAGATGATAGTAATGATGTGGCCAAAGAGGGAGATGGTGAGAGCACTAAAAGTACAAAGGAAGATGCTGAAAGGGTGGTAGAGGGAGATAAATGTGAGCCAAAAACCCCAGATAATCAAGGAGATAAAAGAGAAGATGATGGAGAGAAGAAGCAAGAGAAAGGAGATGATAGACCTGGGAAAGGAGATGGAGCTGAGATTGAACCTGAAAATGGGAAAGAAGATAAGAGTGGAGAGAGAGACTCTAAGGAGGGGGAAGAAAAGAGAGAGGAAGACTGAGATGAAATGATAGAGTGGAGAAAGATGAAAGGTAGAAACAATGAATGAAAAAAAATTAAGAGTGAACTGTATTTTTTTCAATAAGCGTTTCTCTTTCTTTTCTTATTAATAAAAATAATTAAAATCTCCATTTCTTAGCAAACTCTCTGCAATGCAGAATTTTTCCTCTAGATGACAGCATTGTATTCCCCCCATTGTAAAGCAACACCATCTTAAGATGTTGAAACTACATGACAGATGATATTTAAACGTTACATTAATAATAATAATAATAATAATAATTCATTAATACCCCTTTTTGACTCAATAAAATTCTTCTTGGATATTTTTGTGAACTGAATCCTGATGAACTGATTGCCTTTTAAATTAATGTATTTATAAACGTTACATGACATTTTGTCAAAGGTGTGTTCATTTTGACACGTGTATTATGCATAGGTTATTGAAAGCAAGACATATTTTGAATAAAAAATGTAAATAACAATTATAGACGTAAGTTATTCGAAATCTTCTTCTTTATAATACATACGTATCGGTCTTTATGGTAACATTGTATCAGCTAGCACCTTCTGTGAAAAATTTAGCTGCTGTATGTGACTAACACATTCACAAATGCTGGTGAAACCCTTGCTCTAAATTACGTCCAAGTGGAAAACAAAAAAATCAAACAATGACCGGTTTGCTCTGGAGGACAAGTAGCTGCAAAGGCTTCCTGGAATTCTCCACTCCTCAACGTAAACATAGATCCTAACCAGCAATCAGGGTGTGATGACAGCCCTATCAGACAAATTTTTGACAAGATGTATTTGTTTGTAATTTGTTTCAGCTGAAACGAAAGGGTAACTTTGTAAGATACATAGCTTTACATTGCTGCGCAGTACACAACACAAAATGCTTACTTGTCATGTCCAAAAAGTCTGTTTTTGGTAAACTGACAAACCTGTAATTTATACTCTCATGGGAAAAAAAAAAATCATAGGCTGGCCCTTTAATGACGCACAGTTTACGTACTTCCCGGAAGCGCAGTGGGGACACAGGCCCCATCGATTCAACACAACTGCATACATAAGCACTTACTAATAATAAAGCACTGTTTGTATGTCATTTTCATGGAGTGCTACCGCTAACACATATGGAGTGTCAAGAGGAAAAGCCAATCATCTATACCATGGAAAACAAGCCGATTGTAACATGTGAGTGTTAGACGGAGACGTTCACTCTTTATTTTTTTCTGGTCTTGACAGTTAGCCTGCTAGCTGCATTCATTAGCTCATTTTGGCTAAGCTAGCTGTCACCCTTACATTAACCCGATTGTAGTAGATGTGTGTTTAGCAATTGGTAGTGGCTTAATTTCGACTTGTGAGGCTGTAATATTTTTATATGTGCACACTGCACGGTGTCTCTGCTAAATGTTCGCATGGAACACGGTATCTCTCTCAGCTAGCTGCACTGATTAACAGGCCCAGCTAACGATAGAACGTCACGGACAGTTGCTGCAGTTTTGGAAAAGATATCATGTTGTGCCCTGCTGTACAGCCACACTTTTCCCTGTTAGCAGCTCAGAAAGTAGTTGCCACACGATGTTTGGGAGCTTGGGTCAGTTTGCCATTCATAAATCCCTTGGAGTCTTGTGGAAGCTTCTTAGAGGGCTTATTTTAGGAGCCGACGATTGTGGTGGGTGCCAGCTTCATCTGACTCCGCAGGCTGCTCCATTTTTAGTGTCGTGGCCCGGTACGAGAGTAGACAGAGCGCTAGGAAATGGGAATATGAATGAAAATCATTGGTGTCAGAGTTTAACATTGGGATTTGCTTCTAGATACAAAAAAGGAATCACAGGTAGATCCCAAAGTGGGATCTAGGTAACATCTGTCGTTTCTCAGGGGTCATCCTGTGTCCTGCCCCAGATGTTTTCGTTTTTTCAATAATGAGTTTTTCCAGTTATAAAATATGAAGTTCGTTTCTTAGAGATTTTAAAATTCTTAACTTTAATAGGGCAATTGTAGAATGAAAATGACAATTTACTGTAGCAGGATTTCTGTGTAAATTACTTACTGTCTTAAGCTGGATGCTGAAAACACGATTTTCTGTGTGTGTAATTGTAACTACATAAGTGGAGAACTTATGTTGCACTCTGGTTTATCTTTGTGATACTCGCACTGTGTGATCATTGATTTACATTTAGATTGCCTTCACAGAGCAGATGTCAGATATAGCGTGGCTATAGCTGAATTAGCATATGCTGAAATATTGATGCATTAAATAACATTAAATAACATTTATGAATGAAGAGGGATGCATGAGAGTATGTGTGCGCAACACTCTACCCCTTCAGCTTCCACAGGTGTCTTCTGAAAGATGAGCAGTGTCGTACCCTGTGTGTATGAATGACTCACGCAATGCAGGGATCAGACTGGTGTTTGCTTTGCTGCTTCAATAGCAGCTTTTGTGAACATCCAAAGTTCAGTATTGTTTGCATTGCACTGCAACGTTAAGGCCCTGGGAAGATCAAGGACTGTTCAACTAACACATCCAGCTGCAGTAACCCAATGTGTGCAACAAAATGCTAAATTTTAGCAATTAAATATAGCATGCAATTTCAGATCAGAACAACAAATCTCACTGGTTTATGCTAAATTGACTCTCACCACCAGATCAGTGTATTCAGGAAGACATAAACTGTTAGCATGATCAGTTCATATTTTGTCACTGTGATGATGGTACAGGCATATCACTCAAATCATACAACTTATAGCATTTGATGCAATAGTTAGGTTTGCCACACAGCAAACTCCACATCCAGGAAAGTATCCAACACCTTCTCAGCCCTGGGCATCAAGTTCTGCTGTAAGTCAGAAGTTGTCAGGCAGAAGACCATGGTTTGGATCCTGTTGGGGAGCTTTGTGTTTTGAACTTTGTTTCGCCTTGGTAATTTATTTAGTGTCCGTCACTGGTTAGGTTTTAGCACCAAAACTGTCTTGATTAGGTTTAAGTACTGAAATTACTTGATAAGGTTTGGGTTTAAAAAAAAAAAAGGAACCCATCAGCTGAAGGTTGTGTTTAGAGTAGCCATCCTGCTCGCAGCCCACAGAAAAGAACACTTACTACTGTCGCCAGCTGCAGTTCACAGGGGTGGAATTGGAGTTTGACTGCTGGACGAGAAACTCTCGACAGACAGCTGAATGATATCGACGACCGCCACGAAAGATTCAAATAGAACTCACTTTGAGATTTAAGTGCTAACTTTGCAGGTTGTTGTGAAACTGTGTAGGTGCTAGTATTTCTGTTTACCCTTGAAGGGTATTTAAAAAAAAATAGGGTCTTCACACTGGTTCATCGGTTGTGGCCTACTTTCAGTGTAGCTTCAAACAAGTACCTCAGTCACTGTGCATCAAAACCCACACACCTACTATGAATGACAGTTGAATAAATTTCTAAAATGGGGCCCTTTATTGTTCAGCTGGAGTGGTGATTCTACCAGTCGTTGGTGGTAAAAGTGGATTCACACAGTGTAGGAGGCATATGGAAGGGAAGACTAAAAACAGGAGCCTCAAATTAAAGCTGAATGTCTGAACCATTATTTCATAGTCACACTAACCCTCCAAAACTGTTGCAGTACTTTTCTACCATGTGCTCTATCAAGCAATATATGGAGAGGGAATTTTTTTTTTTAAACACATGTGATGTGAACAGCAAGTCATGTGATGAAAAAGACCAAATGTTTGTTTTTCAAATAGGAATGGCAGATTCAGTTTGTGTGGCTGGGAGGGTTCTGTGTAGGGCAATGTACTGTGATAACAGGTGCTGATACATGCATATTTTTGCACTTATATTTTTGCATTGCCAGTGATATCCTTTATTGTAGTAACTACCACGATGTTGAGAATAGACTATGTTTAACTGAAATCTCTGGCTGTGTGGTATTTGCTTTCTTTACTGCCGACATTTGACCTGAAATCTTTTCTGCTGTCTGGCAGTTGAGTCTTTTACAGCCGTCGTGCCATGTGTGGGTTAAAATGGCTCAGACTGTGCAGATTAGCACGCACTATATGTACAGATGACACTGTGATGAAAGGAAGGATTAAAGGTGTTAAACATGAGATGTATAAATATCTTGGCTTGAGAAGAGCTGTCTTCAGAACACTTGGTGAAAGTGAATGCTCTTTGTAATTGATTCAAGCTTTTCTTTTTTTAAATTTTATTTTTATTTAACTGAAAGTTGGCTATGAGAAGCTCCCTAATGTATAGTAACAGTAGCACTTGTGCTGGGACGTGATAATCAGTTGCAACACAAGGGTATTTCCAAGGCTTTTTGGAAGCAGGCACAACCAGTTAGTGAGTAGGGGTAGGGGTTTAAAGCTAAATATTTTGTTTTTTCCAGTAAAATCCTAAATATGTACTCGTTTTCCTAGTATTATGTAGTTTATTAGTCCAGTCTGGAGCTTTGTTCTCTTACCTCAAAGAGAGTTCCAAGCACAGAAGAGAGGTGGAAATACCAGGAAAGGTTGAAAAGAAAACTATCTTTGTATTTTGGAAGCAGAGTAGGCTTTATTCTGGAAACCCTGACATCATTTAGACCCACAGTGCTGTTAAACAGGAGGGCGCAGATATAGAGGCAGAGAGCACTACGGGAGGTTGATGCTGCCAGGCTAGCCTGACGAAACGTCAACATCCTTGACTACATTCTCCTAAATTAAAATCTCATCACAGCTTCACCTTGTTTGCTGGACACATGCATCTGTGACAATGCCAGAGGTTTTATTAGAGATTCTAAAGGTGTTTGTGGGGTTTAACCATTTGTTATGTCACATTGTGGGGTAACTGTTTACTTCAGTTCTTGACGTTTTCTGATGTTTTCATAAAAGAAAAATCACAAAATTCTTATTTTTTTCAGTCTGTCAGTGTTTTCATTAGTGGTGTTACTCTTGCTCTTTACCTGTTTTTGGACTGCATTCATATGATTGCAAATGGGTTTTTAACTTACATGTGGCCCAGAATACTCCCCAAGGAAAACTGGAGGGTTTTTTTTTCTGTTTTTTTTTTTGTTTTTTTTTCCTGACCTAATTTTTAACCTGCTTTGTCCTCCCTTTTTTATCCCAGGTGCTGGAGATCAGGGCTTGTTTACATCTCTCTATACCTCATTGGCTCAACAGCTTCCCAGAGAGCCAATGGAGTGGAGGAGGTGAGTTTTTCTTTCCTTTCAGGTTTCACAGGTCAGTGTTTCACGATCGGCACATTACAGTCAACATAATGCATTTTTCATTATATTTAATCATCAAACCAGAACATGTCAGGAACAGAGCGCACTCAGCACATTATAAGGGAAAGACTTTGGCATAGTCAGTAAAGAATTACAAGAGGAAGCAGGAGGCACATGTGTCATAAATGTTGACATTTACAGTCAGTCCATTGATCTGTACTGATATAACACTTCAAGTTTGTGGTGACAGTAACCACAGTGAATGAAGACATGGGCATTTTACATCTTTGGTCTAATTGTCCCATTTTGCAGTAACATGAAGTTAACGAACCAACACTTACAACCATTCAACAGGAAACCTACAAACAGATGTAGTTAAAAAGTGAAAGCCTATCTGTAGTTAAACCCTTTCTCAGATAAAGCTTCTGTTTCCTATTGTGCTGAGTGTCTGGAAAAAAAAATCCTGGGCATTGGATGGAAAGATTACATATTTTGTCATGGGAACATATAAATCTTATTCGTTGTAAGCACCTTATACTGATGCTGTGAAATTCTGCTTTCCCTTTTGTGCAGGACTTATGGCCGTGCACCAAAAATGATCCACCTTGAAGCTAATTTTGTCCAGTTTAAAGAGGAGCTGCTCCCAAAGGAGGGCAACAAGGCTCTTCTCACCTTCCCCTTCCTCCACATCTACTGGACTGACTGCTGTGTGAGTACAAAACACACACAGATACACGCTGTTATTGTGCTCAATCTGCTTGTCAGACCAGGTTCACTGTGTTTTCTCTACGTATCTTTGGGGGGTCCTTAAGTTGGTTCAAAGCTCCATAACAACTGGTCATTGTCAAGAAGTTGTCTGACACCAGAAATATAACGACTTATATCGTGTCTTTAGTTGTGTTTACATACAGCATGCGTTATCATAGGCAGTGGTGATAGCAGCATGCAGCCAGGTTCTTATTGTTGCTGCTTTCCAAGCAAAATTTGGAAAGTTGAAGGCATGTTTTGTCCAGGAAGTCAGAATAGTAGGGTCTTGATATTCCACTGTTTCTTTAGTCCAAGTGTGTTTAAAGACAGGCATGACTGTTTGTCTACCAGCTTAGTGTGTGTTTATCCTCTTTGGTAAAAAGATGGCTGTGTGCAAGATATGGAAACTTGATGGCCGTAAAGGCTGACAGGCACGTATTAGTGTTTGTTTTTTTTTTTTATGTTGTTTTCACTCTTAACACAAAGCTTTGGAAATACCATCATCAAATGTGTTTGATTTGTAAAGCATTTCTCAGCACTCAGTTTTATGGGGTAGGAAAGATCATATTTGTTACTGCGTTATGCATTATTACACTGGTGGCTTTAATTGATCTGCAGTCAACAGACTAAACTGAATTTGACATGAATGGCAAAGAGAAAGCAGATGGGAGACAAACAAGAGAAACAGGAACCTGCTGCTGGTGCTGATTGAGCAGCTGGTTAGTTTAAGGAAGTGCACTCATCAGCTTATAACTCATGACATTTCCTAAGGACCGTGCCTGTAGTATGGGAGCAGTTGGCGCAGTATGGACACTTTAATGCAGTACACCTGTAGTAAAGACTACCTTTGTGAAACTTTAATGCTTTCCTATCTGTATGTTGGTTCGTATGATCAGGACCAAAAGAAGAAGATGGATTGGTCCAGTTCATGTTAACACAAACAAGCCAAGTTTGTTTTGCTTGAAATTTGGTGAAAATTAAATTCAAGTGACAGCAGGTTGGGCTGTACTCTAGCGGGATAAAGAGCTCATGAAAAATGAAGTGAGTAGGTTGTTACTGTAAACTGCTAAATGATTGTACATTATGAATAATGACAAACAAGTAGAGACAGGATGGAAATGAGGCATCTTGCACATCAGTGTTTTTAATTGACTTACACTATTTTACTATATTGGAATTCACTGAGCTCCTGAGAGCGACCCATTCTTTCACAAATGTTTGTAGAAGCAGTCTGCATGCCTAGGTGCTTGGTTTTATACACCTGTGGCCATGGAAGTGATTGGAACACCTGAATTCAATGATTTGGATGGGTGAGTGAATACTTTTGGCAATATAGTGTAATAGCACCAGGGTCAGCTTCCTCACAGCACAAGCAGACAGCATTAACTAGGCATGTTGTTTCAGCCAAATCAAACAGGTTAGGGTTGAAAACACCCTTAAACTGGTCAGTTTTTGAGGGGAAAGGAATCCAATGCCTCCCTGACAAACAGCTTTGCATTAACATAGTGTATGTGGGTTTACTCCTATTTTTATTCAAGAACAAAGTCTTTCAATTAGAGAGCCTTTCTCGATTTCATGTTCCAGTGCTTTTCCTCAAAACCTGGCCCTGATACTTAAATAGGCCTGTTCTTGCAAATATGCTCAGCTCTTGCTGAAAATTGAACATCCACACTTAACTGCTCGACAAATTAACTGCTCGACAAAATATGACAAACTAAAAAAAATAAGAGATTAAAAAAAAGTTAAATCCTGAGAGGTACAAATTGAATTGCTTAATTTGTTTAAAAAAGAAACAAAACAAAGAAATGGAGGCAAATGGGAACAAACATTTTAAATCCCAAGGCACTTTTTTTTTTTGCTGCTTTCTTTGACCAGTCCTTTCTCACTAGCACTTCATTACACAAACTGAACGCAGAAGCAGAGTGCACTTTCAGCTTGCTTTTTGCAAGGAGAGGTGAACTCCAACAAGTGAAACAAAGGTGAATATGGAGTTATAAGGAGTTGGTTAACTACAGTCTGTGTGCTCCTGCCCGGCCTTGTCCACTTTGACATCTGCATTTTGCAAGTGAGTAATGTAAAAGACAGGCTTTACTTTACTGCAACAAACCAAAAAAAAAAAAAAAACTGTTCACATTCTGCTTCTACGCTGACAAAACTGCCAGCCAATCAGCCGACTGTGGGAGGCATTTCCACCCTTGTCAAGTGAGGTCAGGCTCTGCAGTCACAGGACAGTCAGGCAGAACTAATCAGCCACTATAACTGAAAACACATTTATGGGATTTCCTTAAGCACGCTTTGAAAGAAACAAACTATTTTTATTTATAAAGGAATGCAACATCTTAAAAGCTAAATGAACTTCATTTCTGTCAGCCTGTGTGATTGCATGTACAGCGTCACTTTAAAACTGATCTTACAGGCTGACTTCAAGTTCACTTCCAAAACATTGTGTAACACCATTGCTTCAGCTTTTCTATCTGCCTGTGGAATGTTATATAATAACTGACTAATCATATTATAGCCCACCTCTTCTCATTTCCAGCCAATTTAAAATGAACACCAGCCTCGAGCAGGATTCAGTTAGAGCAATCCACTCAGTAAATCACAGTCACAACATCCACATCGGTACCCTGCAGATATGGAGGTTTCGTTGTCGTCAACATAAACTTGCCCGCCAGCATTCTTTTTGTTGTTTCCCTTTCCCAAAACGCTTTGATGTTGTACTATCCTCACTGGGTACAAAATGCTCTTATAGTGGAAGCATGTTTTTCTTCCCTTAAGATTCAGTTATAATCAGTTGACTTTTAGTTTATATGAAATACAGCTGTGATGTAGTTAATGACTTTCTACCACTGGGATGGTATTGGCAGTTGTCATCAGGAGTTTTACATGTAGTACTCCTTTGTATTGTATGGAAAAAAGTTACATAATTTGTTGGCAGTCGTACGATTGAAAAGTATTGAAAGAATGTTGGACAACATTTCATTTTCATTTTGAAGAATGAGTTCTGATTTATGATGACTTAAACCACAGGTATATAGTGTGCTGTGATTTGCCTTGGAAACAATGATATTCAAACCTAAAACCTAAAAATTTGCCTTTAAACCAGCACCAGTTCTCCTTGATATTTTGGCAAGCTAAAGTGCTTCATCTTCCAAGGTGTTATTGTGGTATGCAAGAACTTAAGCATCTAAAAGTTACGTATAGTATATAAATCTCCATAGAATGGCTGAATAATAAAAATAATGTGCTTTATTGTAGGATACAGAGATGTATAAGAGCTCGGTGAAAGAGGACATGATGCGCTGGCAGAACAATTTGAGGACCCATGGCTCAACAGACTGGGTCATCATTGTCGTGGAGACCAATGATACTAAGAAGAAGAACAAGACCAACATCCTGCCTCGGTCGTCCATCGTGGACAAGATCCGCAGTGACTTTTGCAACAAGCAGAGTGACAGGTTAGCAGGCTGCTCCCCTTTAAGCAGGCTCATTTAGATGAAATTAGCAACGAAAGATGAGAACGTGTAACAGACTGACTTCCTGTGTGATGCTTTGTTAGTCCCTAGTTTCTGTCAAAGGTCATTGTTCTGCAGGGTGATTTGAAATACAATGTGTAATTCTGAAATGATTTTGATTTTTGTAATGATTGTTTGGTGTTATGTTTGTCAGCTGTCTCATATGAGAGCCTTTCTTTTTATCCCAAAATTCACAGCAGTTTTTTTTTCCACAGTTAGGTTTTTTTCTATAGCTACAATGTACAAAACAGATGGAAATGCTTAATGTCTCACATTTGGGCCATCGCATGATGTTAGAATTTACAGAAGTTCCTTAAACATCTCTCACATAGGTTCTCTGTAGATGCTACAATTTACAGATTTTTCCCTAAATGCATCGCATGCAGGCTCTGGATAGATACTACAATTTATCAATCCCAGTTTTAGCCAAAATATTAGGATGAATTTCACATGAAAAGTTGTTGAAATGTGAAGAACTCATACAGACAAATACAGACTTCTTCACATTTTACTGATTTTTAGTTACTCAATTTAAAAACATTTTCAGTTTTAGTTGAAAATGAAAATAATAAGTAGCTTGCTTTTGCATGTTTTCTCAAAGCAGGTTCCATAATCATTACTTTCTAAATATAACATGTGATAACATGTGGATTCAACCTTCCTTATGTAAGTAAAGATTGTTGCCCTTTGATCCAGGTGTGTGGTTCTGTCAGATCCTCTGAAGGACTCGTCTCGATCTCAGGAATCCTGGAATTCCTTGCTGCTAAAGCTGCGAACTCTCCTCCTCATGTCCTTCACCAAGAACCTGGGCCGCTTTGAAGATGAAATGCGCACACTACGAGAGAAACGCACCCAGCCGGGCTGGAGCTTCTGTGAATACTTCATGGTCCAGGTACATAGAAAAAGCACCAGCAGGTGGGCAGTGTTTATGTACTTGAATTGAATGCAATAGAGGTGAAGTAAGAGGCTGTGTCATTTTTTTTTCCAGTTTCTTAGAAAGTTGGATCAAACTAACATCAGGATGCTCAGTGGAGATTTCAGTTTAAACAGTTTATTCCCGCTGATGTAGAGGAGCTCTGCGTTGTCCTGTCCTCTCACTCTGAATTGTTTGCAGTTGTATTTACAGTGGCTAAGTGTCAAAGTCCAGTTGTGTCTTATGTGTATGACTGTGCAGGAGGAGCTGGCCTTTGTTTTCGAGATGCTGCAGCAGTTTGAGGACGCCTTGGTCCAATACGATGAGCTGGATGCTCTTTTTACCCAGTATGTCCTTAACTTTGGAGCTGGAGGTATGTAACCACATCCCATTACAATGCTTGGTTTCAGCAAGGTCTCTGTTAATTAAAAGAAACATTTCTGCTTGTATTTTTGTTTTCTGTTATCAAACGTACATGCTAGTTTTGTTTTTGGTCAGACTAGTCTGTTTCTTTCCACAGATACTGCTAACTGGCTCGGCTCATTCTGCGCCCCTGTGCGTAACTGGAGCGGCTTGCTGCTTCGGCGACCCATTGACATGGAGAAGAGGGATGGGATCCAGCATGGAGAGGCCAGCCTGTTGGACCTGAGAAGCTACCTGTTTTCTCGCCAGTGCACTTTACTAATCTTCCTCCAGAGACCCTGGGAGGTCACGCAGAGAGCGCTGGAGCTGCTCCACAACTGTGTACAGGAGCTCCACCTGCTGGAGGTAAATAAACACATACAGTACCATTTCTAATCCACTTTTTATACAAAATGTACGTCATTACCAATCCTAAAATGCTCTTCTTTATGTTCCTCAGGTGCAGGTCCTCGAGGGGGCCCTGGACTGTTGGGTGTTTCTCAGCTGCTTGGAGGTTCTGCACAGGATTGAGGGCTGCTGTGATCCGGCCCAGTTAGCTGCAAACTGCTCCCATACTGTCGGCCTCTGGGCTTATGCTACAGACAAGGTACCCCCCCCCCCCCCCAAAAAAAAAATAATTTT
>VUQI01020023.1:0-15475 GCA_015106735.1 Paratilapia polleni | reverse complement strand
TGAAAACGCATGAAAGCTGTGATTGCAAATCAGGGTTATTCCACCAAAGACTGATTTCTGAACACTTCCTAAGTTAAAATATTAGTAATGTGTTGTTTAAAAATGAATATGAACTTGGTTTTTTTTGCATTATTTGAGGTCTGAAAACACTGGACCTTTTTTGGTATTTTGACCATTTTTCATTTTCTGCAAATAAATGCTCTAAATGAAAATATTTGTATTTGGAATTTGGGAGTTATGTTGTCAGTAGTTTATAGAATAAAACAAAAATGTTCATTTTACTCAAACATATACCTATAAATAGCAAAATCAGAGAAACTGCTAATTTTGCAGTGGTCTCTCAATTTTTTTCCAGAGCTGTATCGTTATCAGTAATTCTTTAACCATGATATTTGTGCAGTGAAAATCAAATCTGACATCTGATATAATGGTGTGACGCAACTGGTAGTCAAAGTAGTTTTCCCAACACTCCTTACAAAACAGATACTCCAGGTATTGTTGCTGTTGTCTTAAAGTAGGTGCTACTGAGAGATTTCCTAGACTAATTAGCTTTCCTCAGCTCATTCATACTATGCCCCGAATGAGGCACAGGCTGCAAGGCTTGGGCATTTTTAAACAGTGCAGCAACAACATATCAGAGTAACAGACATTTTAATTTATGAGTGCCATGGTAAAGCAAGAATTATGTACTTTCCCAACAGAAATGTATTCCTGTCACTTTTTCTAAAGATTTAAGTTTAGTCATTAAGACAATGTCTAGAAATATAATTTGCACACAACATAATTAAATACTTAACCCAATAGGTAAAACACTGCATTAAAATTCTAAAGAATTATATTGTGGGGAAATTAGGACTTCAATGTTGCCAGAATGCTGAAACTGTCACAGGACAAGTATGGACAACTGCATGTTATAGAGATCAACTTTGTTTCCATTGATAAGCCTACAGTATCACTGTCAGTTTTATAGATGTCCTAACAGACTGTTGAAGCTCACTGAGTTTAGCTCAAAGTCAGTTTGGTGTTTCGTTTGGTTACCATCTAACACTCTAATTCTTGTATCTGTTCTTTAATCACATGATCGCCTTCTGTATTTTACATTCAGGTTCCATCTAAATTGGCACAGACTTGTCCTCCAAACAAGGCAATAAAATATTGTTTCCCTGGGACCTAAACCTAAACCTGAACCCTGACAATTTAAAAGTAAAAACAGCAACCTAATGCACATGTTTATTCATCTTCCTGAAAATCCACAAGGCCTGATAATTGAATACATTCTTTGACTCATTCAGATGACTTCAAGCTATTTTTTTATAGACATATCAGTGTTTCCGCATGCATTCTGCTTAGTTGTTTTTCCAGGCGGAAAAATCCACTGAGCAAATTCTGTGGTTTTTGAAGCTTGGTTACCTCAAAGGGAAAGTCCCATTTTACTAGTGGGGTGTCTGGCAGAGACTGCAGGACCTTTGGAAGCTGCTGCAGTGCTAACACAGTGGATACCAAGGGTAATTCATCTTCTTGTTTTCCCCCAACAAAGACAGCAAAACAATCAGTAAACAGTGGGCTCATTAAAACCACATTGTGCTTCTCATCCCTTACATCTGCGAGCCTCTGCTAAATCTTGTAAGAAAGACTTTACATCACTGAGCCCCTGAAAAGGTGCTTTGATCGCATTCCCTCAGCACCTGCAGTAATGTGTTTGTCACAAGAGAAGGAACCTATACCTAACCTGGGATAGACCTGCAGGGGTGGGTTACTAAAGTGATGAACACAACCTGGTGTGAACTTCATGCTGATCTCCAAACACCAGACAAGCGTCGTATTAAAGCCAGCTCCTATGACTCATTTCTCTCTTCTCTGTGCTCTGTGACAACAGCAACCGAGGGTGGCTCAAACTTCTGCAAGCTCAGTAGTTTACCTAATTATCTGGCATTAAGTCTAAATGGAAGGCTTCCCTCTATCAGCCCACGCCACATGGCCACAACAGGGATAAGCTGAAGTCTTACAAACCATTAGGCTTTACAGGCACTTGACTTGAGGACACAGAGAACTGACACAGAAAGTGACACTGCGGGGCCATGCCCTGATCAGAGCACTTAACAGTCTGAGACACTGGCTAAGCAAAGCAGTTTTTAACTGGCTGATCCTATAGGTGGAACAGTGTTTAAATCAACAATCATTTCTCAAGAAAGCCATAATAGTTTTTCATACAAATACACTTTAATTTCATCATTAATCTAATGAGGTTTGAGAATTAACAGCACTGAAAATAGGCTTATTTTAAGGTTTTGTATGAGCTTGCCCCATCTCCTTTAAATTAATATAAATATTTTTTAAAGGGGGCGACAACAGAATTAGAGGGCCACTTGGCTGATTTGGAAGACCATTCTTAAACTAAAATGAGGAGTTGTATGAATGAACAATTAACAGTTCGCTCAGCCTATTTTATTTTACAAGTCACAAGATGTAGATGGCTTGGAACTAACAGATCAATCTAACTTACATTTTTAAGGTAGCCAGGACTTTTTTAAGTTTAACAAAATGAATCTTTTTGCAATGTTTTCTTTGATCAAACAGGTTCTGGTTTAAACAGTTTTGCAGATTTTGCAGCTTATTCATTATATTTCTTTTTGAATAATGTTTAACTCAGAACTTTGGCCTTCTATGTCAAAGGGGAAAGTGTTTCTTATGGACTGTATCCAAAAGGTATTAATTTTTGATACTAAATTGAAACTTTAAACTCATTACTATTATCCACTGTGCACTGTGAAGCTCATTGCCAATTATTTTTTAAGAATTACTATCATTTAGCCCCAAAGCACAGCTACAGCTTCAATTTAGATTCCTCATGCCAAGTGTAAAGATGGGTAACTAAATCAATGTAAACCAGCACTCATGCTTAGACATCTTACCTCAAGTAAGTAAGGGTTTTGCAAATACAGAGTAGTGACAGGAGTGGGTGTAGGCAAAGCCAATGATATGACCACAGAGCAGACAGTGCTGGAATGTCCCACAGATTGTTATTATGAACACAAGGCTGGACACAACGTGCCTACACCCACCATAGCATCAGTTCTTATTTTACTGCTGTATAGAATGTTCAGTGCTGACCCGATAAAAAGATTAACCGATACTTTGTGGTGTTTGTGTATGTCGTTGGAGCTGTCGGTTTGTCTCACCACACTCCAAGTGCTCTGAACAATGCCTGTGCTGATAGTAATGCTGGCAATTTCCCTGTTTTTTTGCAGGTCACTGCCAGGGGATTCGCCCCATTGTTGCAGTTTGCCTACACTGCTAAGCTGTTACTCAGCAGAGAAAACATTCAGGAGGTCATCCGTTGTGCCGAATTCCTGCGCATGCACAACCTCGAGGACTCGTGTTTTCGCTTCCTGGAAGCTCAGCTGCGCAGTGAGGAGGACAGCTTGCTGCTTTGCCACAAGGTGGCAGGAGAAGCAAACAACTCGGAGGATGAAAGCATGCAGTCAGAAACGGAAAGGCCCACCTCCCCCATGTCTCGGCATTGTGCAGATGCCCTTACTTCCTATCAAGACCCTGACAACGATCGGCTAGCAATGGCTATGCCTAGTAACTTCACGGATAGCCGGCTGGACTTTGATCGGCAGGGAGCATCAGACCTGCCACGATGCCCCAAGTACAGGAAATACCAGTGGGCTTGCAACAAGCACAATAATGACACCTCCTCACATACCAGTACCTCAGGTTTTCCAAGCACATTAAAGGAGAGCGCCATTAGTGGTGCAATGGCAGGTCAGGGCAGGCTGCCTTTGGCACAGATCAAAGTGGAACCACAGCCAGAGGAAGAGGCCATTTCTTTGTGCCTGTCAGGAGATGAGCAGGATGTCAGGGATAAGGATGGCATGACAGCCATGGAGATGGATAACCCCATATCCGTAGAAAGAATCAAGAGACCCAAGTCCCCTTCCTGCCTGCGAGCTTTCTTCAAGAAAGGAGTGGACATCCCCAGTCTGCCCAACACATCACAGCAGCTATTTGCCAACAGACTTATCGGCCCCCAGGACAAAGGAAACTCTCAGGGAGATCATAAAAAAGACTTAAGGCCTTTCACTGAGGAGCTGGCTCTGTCTGTTGCATCCCCAAAGGAGGTGGATGGTTTCCCTGCTAGTTTATCCCTCAAATCAGCTTCCTGCGATGGGGTCTGCAGACAGGAAGTTGAGCTAGACCGCCGCAGTGTCATATTTTCCTCAGGGGCCTGCAATCGTCTGGGAACCCCAGCGCATTCCTATCCTGGTGGGAACTCTTTGGAGATGGAGCTCTCTGAGCACATGGCAAAGGGCCTGTGGGCTGGAGCTAGCCATTCCCTACCCACCTCCCAGGCCTATTGTCCCAGCACCACTTCCTCTGAGCCCCAAGTCCTCTGCCGCCCACGGCCCAACACCAGCTGCCCAGTGCCAATCAAAGTATGCCCACGCTCGCCACCTTGTGAGACACGCACCAGGACTTCCAGCTCCTGTTCTTCGTACTCCTATGCTGAGGATGGCAGTGGAGGCTCTCCCTGCAGCCTGCCCCAGTTTGAGTTCTCCTCATCGCCCTGCTCCAATGTGGCGCGCTGCCTCAATGTGGACCAGCAGGAGCAAAACATGGGAGGGGATGCCATTTTTAACCAGGTGCGGCCCAAGATCAAATGTGAGCAGTCCTATGGCACCAACTCCAGCGACGAGTCGGGCTCCTTCTCAGAGGGAGACAGTGAGTCCTGCCATGTGCAGGAACGAGGGTCAGAGGTGAGTGTAAAACATCGTCTTTTACTTGTAACACACAATGTAGCTGTCACACTCAATTCCACCACCACTAATTATATTGCAGTTACCTGCTCTCCAGGTCTGCATTAGCAGTCATTAAATCATCGTGCAATAGAAGCAGGAGTGTTCAGTACAAGATTTACAGCACCACGAAAGGGCGCAGATGTGCTTTGATATAATTAATCTGCTTTATGCACTTCTGAAGATGTGTGTAATGAGTCTGAATATTGGAGCCCACATGCACTACGACAGTCCAAATCAAAGAACTATTGATGGTGTTTTTAGCACTGATTGGGTTCTCATTTCTACTGAGAGCTTATGTGTGAGAGAGAAGCACTGCAAGCAATTGAAGGATCAGCATTCGCCCAGGGTAGAACTGCACTCTGAAGTTAGTCTTTGACTTTTCTGGCTTTGTCCTCAGCCACTATTGTTTCAGTTTCTTCAGCTGGACATTCTCTTTCTTTTTTTACTAGCAGGCATCTCTCTTACAACATCACAGCTTTCTCCACTACACCTCCAGGTATTCCCTTATATAGAGAAATGGGGGTGTGGTGGTATAGAGATTTGCAGGTAGCGAGCATGGGCCCATTTATTTAAAATGTTTGGGCTGTTGCTCCCATAAACATTTGCACTGTGGCAAGAACACAATTGGCTGTTGCACAAGTTTCATAAATCCAACAACAGAACATTTCTATACACATATTAGTGAATGAGACCCAAAGTCTCACACATAGTCTGTTTTAAGTTCACCTTTGCAAAGTAAAGGAGTTAAGAAATGGTGGGCAGTGGTCAAAAGCACTAGGAAGGATATGTACCTAAGAACCTTAAAAATGTATTGTTTTGCATCTATAATTAGCACAGGAGCTTTTAAAGCATATTCCTATATTATTTAACATTATATTGTTATAATTATATTGATGCACTGAGAAGAGCAAAACTGTTTTTCCCAGAAAAAGGGGATACCCCTGTCTCCACTGTAATTTCCCCCCAGTTGCATTCATATGACACCAAGAAGGGACAGCCAAATTTCAGTAAGGGGCAGTGCCTCCCTAGGCCCCCCTTAGCCACCCCCCTGCTCCCTGCCTGCATGTTGCAAAATAATTTTGACTACTGCTCTACAGTCCCAGTGTCCTATGGCAATAAAGTTTTAATTGTCTGAAGTTGCAGTGAGTTGGAAGTGAGTGGGTGTGAGGTTCATGATGGGACCACAGCACAGCTCAACAGTGCTGACAAGGATAATAGCAAATCCTCTAATCACCCCACCCCACTCCACCCCTTCACTTCCTCCTCCCCCATTCTACCTGGCATCCTCCAAGCTGCAGACCAGACAACTGTTGTTGTTTACTGGGTAAAGAGCAGTGAGAGACTCTATAATTCTCAGAAGGAGTGCAGTGCAGGTGTAATAACAAGGAGCAGATTTCCCACCTAATGGAAAGACAATAAAATCAATTATCCAGGAACAGCTTTGTGTCCTCATAACACTGATTTTTACTCAGTTTAATTAAAATTTCCATCTGCATCTTGGAACTTTTGCTGAGACATACTCTTGCTGTTAAGTGAAAACCTTGCATCTCCAAAATGATTTTTTTTTTTTTATCTTGGAATAGCAGCTCTGTGGCTGGAATATGAAATTCCTCTTCAGTAAATTATATATTTCTCCATTAAGCTGTGACACACTAGACAGTGAGATCATACAGTCTTTTGACTGTTCCAGTGCTTGAACGTATGGCTCCATCAGGCCACTTCTCTTCTGATATGACATTCAGTGATGTTTGCTTGAGGTGTAGGCAGAATTTGTTTTGTTGAGCTTGGGCGAAGAAAGAGAAAGAGAGAGAGAGGTAGTGGAGCGTTGCCATGGTGATTGGTTTCACAGAGCGAGTTGGTGCGTTGCAAGGTTTGGAGCTACATGACAGGATTGTGCTTTACTGTGGAAAGAATTTCACTCTGCTGCACAAACAGAGCTGCAAGATAAAGAGGCTCAGCAGTTATGTATAATTATCACCTTTGTGGTACGGTGCACAGCACCCTTTACCATCACATTTATGGACCTTTAAAGGGTCTGCTAAATGTGCCACTGTAAATTATGTGGGGTTGATTTACAGCACTGAGCTATAAAACCAGAAGAACAGTCTAAAAATGACAACAAGACATTTCAATTCCAACTGGCATATCTTTGTGTGGGTATCACTAAATATGCATGTGTCAGCCACTGACAGCGATCCATTACTCCACAAAATATCAAGTCTCTGTTGACTCACATAGGGTTATCTGCCAGCCTTCCACTCACTATCACAGGCTGTTGATAAGTGTCTTCATGAATGAATGCCTGTTGTGTAGTTTATGGCTTATACTGAAGATCACAGAGACAAAGTGAAGCTTGGTGTAAGGTTACTCCCCTTTAAGAGAATGCAACCTCATGCTTTCTGGAAGGCTCTTTTTCCTAACATGTCTCTGTACTTCAGGCCTCCAAACAAACACAGAGAGAAGGCTGTCCTGGCCTCACTGTGTTTGCACAGCAAATGGCAGAGTTAGTAAAAATAGCTGTAGCCCAGGACTGCGGACTGGACACAGTGAATTCCAGCAAGGAAGGAAGTTGTTAAAGGGAAGGGAAGTTTGACCAGTGCCTGGTCGTTTAAGGTAACCATGAGTCACTTGAGGTCTCTGCGCTGTGGTTATGGGCTGTTGCTCCCATATAAGCCACATGAGTGTAGGAAGCTATCAGCATCTTCACACAGCAGATAGCACAGTGTCACCTTTTGGTGGAAGGGTGGTGCAGTTTGAGTTTCCACTGGGTACTCCAGTGCACAGCCTTTGGACTGTGGGAGGAACCCCCCTGCTTTTTCACAGGTAGATTAATTGGTTATTCTAAAATGGCTGTAGATATGGATGCAAGGTAGATAAGGTAGATAAAGTGCTGAATAGGGTGATGTTAAAAGGTGTGTGAAAAAGGTGAATGTGGCTTGTTGTGTAGTGTGCTTTGAGCAGCCAGTAGGACTGGAAAATGCTATATAAAGATATAGGTGGACACAAATGTGTGTCCACCTATATCTTTCTATATATATATATATATATAGAAAGATATAGGTGGACACAAATGTGTGTCTTTGAGAAAATATACTTATGACAGCAATCTGTACAGTATACTGCTCTTTCACTTAGCTCTGCATACATACATAATGGTCTTTTTGGACCGTTTTGTCCATTAGCTCTTGGCTAATGCTAGCTAACTTTAGATAAATTAAACATGTAAGAGATTACTGAGTCAATTCACTGTCTTTAAGACTTTTTTGTAATTTAAAGCTTAAAGTTTAATCCAATAGCAACAAAACACTTTTATCCATTTACTACACTCTGTGACCAGTATAGTGGTCATGTTCACTAATTTTAGCAAATTCTATGATAAGTATTGTTGTGTCAGTGGTCCTTTTACTTCAAGTTTTAATTTGTATAATTAAGTGTTGCTTTCTCTTATGGCCTTGATTTGAGCTCTTTGGTCAGCTTCCCAGCAGAACTCCATGACAGGTCTCAAGTCAATGAGTGTGCAATCACTCAACTTATAGCTAATGTTGTGTAGGCTGCCACAGTCCCACCTGGTTATGACAGTGCTGACAAATCTCCACTAACAGCAGCAATATCTGAGCTTAACATCTGGAGCAAGCAGCGTTAGTACCTCAGTCTGTCTTCTGTGTTTGTGGCTATCAGAGTTTCAGCTCCTGGCTGCGGTGTGGGCGTAAAGCTCGTTCCTGTGTATAGTCTGGCCACAGCAGTGCAAATATTGATCTCAGAGCAAGTGGGAGGAATGAGGAAGCAGTCCTGATACATCAGCACATTGTTGTTTTTTTCAATCAGGCAACACACAAAATAGAATGTGTGACAGGAAATGCATAGACCTTAATATCAGTTCCGCTCCCCTTGCACAATGCCAAAGAAACTTTACTCTAGTCTAGATATGATGTGGCTGTGGTCTAACTAAAGATTTGCCATTCATAATGTTAGCTGTGGAGCTATTTACTTTCTTTAATCACATGCAGTAGTAATACTAGTACATGCATAAGATGCCACATTAAATCTGTGTAACTGGTGACTTTGTTACTCTATGATCTCTGGGCATTGTGGGCAGTTCATTAATGCAACATCTATCTGTGTCAACTGGAAATGAAGTGCTCTTTGGAAATATAGTTAAATGTTGTAATGGAATCTATACACATGATGTGATGGTAAGAATATCTAAATTGGAGTAGATAAGGCAAAAATGAAAGATCCTTGTTTTGCCCACTGTGTAATATGTGGAAGGAGACTTATTAGCTGAACTAGGGGGATGTTTGCTTATTACGTTCCCTTTATGTCTATAGTTTACAAGGCCAATACATATAAAAACTTTACTCAGGATAAAGCAGGGAGCCTTATTCTGTAACATACAGAGTATGTAGAAGGAGAGTTGTTCAAATTGAGCAAGAAGAATGCTGTTTACCCAAGCACTATATGTTGAAATTTATATTTATCTTGCTTGATGCTCAAAAAAAAAAGAAACCCTCTAGTAACAAACTAATAAGATTCAGTGCCTTTTCATTACCCCATAGCAACCCTGGAGTATGTGCTGCATTGCTCCTAAGCATTAACTGCAGCAGGACAAAAATAGAGACCAAACAGAGGAGTTTTTTTTGCACTGTTATTTGTCTGCAGACAAGACACTAATGTGTGTGTGATCGAAATGAGTGGAGATCCCCATGATGCTGCTTCAGCTGAGTTGCAGCTACCCGTACGGTACTCAGTGGGCCCTGAGGGCCACCTGGGGCACAGAAATGACTCCAGTTCCCCTCTGCAGGGCTTTGCATCTTAACGGTAGTCCTAGAAACACAGAGACATTTAGCATCCAGCTACTTTATAGTGATAATCTGCAAAGTTCTTGCTATGTTGATTTTGGCCACATCACAGCAGCTGGGCAGCCAGTGCTGTGGTGTTTTGCAACCACATTCCCAGAAATAACTTGGCAATCAAACAGTGCATCCACTACTGCAAAGTTTGTTTTTGGATTTCATATGATGAAGTTTGACACACTTTACTTACGTAACTCCCCATTTCTACATGTGTTTACTCTGAACACGCTGCACTGCCGCTGCCAGTTAAAGGTATTGTGCAAGGAAAAAATCAAACATTAAACTATCAAAACAATAAGTTGCAAACTGTTTCTTTAACCCCTGGGACAGAATAGTTACTAGTACATATCACAACATGATTGTCGTTAAAATCTGATTAAAGACATACGTGTGGGCTGCTGCTTTATAATCTCATTTACAAGCATGTGAGAAGCTCTGTTCTGGGACCTCATGAAAATAGCAACAATTCGCACACGGCAGAACTCCAATTTTACCTATTTATTGCATCTTAGTAGTGTGTAACGTTTCAAGTACGCCAGCTCTTCATCAGACAATAATAAACAGAGTGGTGCCTGTTCTGAGACCTCCCTGCGCTTCAGTGTGCATACATGGAAAGCCAGAGGAAGGAAAACCAGCAACAAGAACCCAGCAGAGAGCAGAGCAGCCATTATTGACAACAGACATGAGCTACAGTGGGTTCAGAAAGTAGACCCCCTTCACTTTTTTCAGTTTTGTCATGTTGTAGCCTGATGCTACAATCATTTAAATTCATTTTTTTTTCTCATTAATTTACACTCAGTACCCCATAATGACAAACTGAAAACAGAATTTTAGCATTTTTTGTAAATGTATTAAAAAGAAAGAACTGAAATGTCACATTTACATAAGTATTCAGACCATTTGCAAAAACACTTGAAACTTAGCTCAGGTGCCTCCCATTTCTCTTGATCGTTGCTGAGATGTTTCTGCACCTTGATTGGAGTCCATCTGTGGTAAACTAAATTGATTGGACATGATTTGGAAAGACACACACCTCACCTCAGGCTGCAACATAACAAAATTGAAAAAAGTGAAGGGGGTCTGAATATCCACTGTATCTTGGACATCTTATTACAGATTAAGTGACCAATGATGAAGATATTTATAGGCAATGCCAGATGATGTATGCACAAGCAAACATCCTCTTTATTTAATGCATGTACAGATAGTGTGAAGACTTCTCTGTTTAAAGCGTACTGTACTGTTTGGTGAAGCAGTTTGCAGATGTATGCAGAGTAAAGCAGCTTAAATAACGCACCCTATATGAGATTTTCTATGATCTGCCAGGATTGCTGACGGAGCTAACTGAACTAACACCATACTTGATTAGTGTACTTAAGCATAAAGATTGGAGGCACCCAGCTCCCACTAAAACTGCTTTTGTTAGATTGTCTGTCTGTCTTTATGATGAATCTAGCTTATATGGTGACAGCTGTAGTTAGTGGAGGCAACAGGAAATGCAGTTAATACTACAGGACAGAGAATTCTGTGAGTAGCTAAACAAACTATTGTTGTTTCATTTATCTTCTTCTTCTTCTATCATTCTGTCATTGGCATGGCACAGAGCTAGTTAGCTCTCTAAGAAGTTGGAGGAGTGCAGCTTGTTGCCTGCAGCGCTTCACCTAGCTCACTGACACTGCTTCTTCTTGTTCCATTACTCCCTGAAGTATTGTAAACTCATCAGCTCTCCAGAAATGACCAAAATACCTGCAGCAATAGGAAATGTTTGGATTGAAAATCTCCACACAGTTGAAGCAAACTGTATATAAATATTGCAATACTTTCATCAGATATTTATTCAAATGAAAATCTTCAAGATTGCCGCTTTTTAAAAAGTAGATTAATGAGAGAGCTTTGGTAGAACCTTTTCACTTTACACCTTACCACATCCTGCTTTACATTGAAGGGACTGGCATCAGACTGATACTGATCTTATCTCTCTCTCAGAAAGACAGCAAATGAAAAAAAAAAAGCTGTAGTTGTGTAGCAGTATTGTTAGGCTTTGCTCTAAGGAGTAATTTGGTGCCTGGTCATTGTAAGGTATTTGTGTGTTTATTTTTGTATTAATAGCATTTATGTAGTCCATTCCTTCTGTTATTTCAATGTTTTGCACAGCATCTTTAACAAGACACTGAGTACAGTATTATCCCATGTTCATCTTACTGTTTTCATGTTCTGTATCCTTGATATTCAGAGAAACAGAAGGAGAGAGTGATGTCACTGAGGATAAAAGCATAAGCAGTCAAACAGATTTTAATGCAGAGCTTATGAACACACTGAATTTGTCTCTTGTCCAACATAAATAATATTTGGAGCCTGAATTTGAGACTTTAACATCAATTATTGTTTAACGGTGCACAGCACTGCTGCTGATAACAGATGAGCCCTACTTTTCACTCTGTACCCCATTTGCAGCATAATGACCCAGAGAAAGAGGGAGGGTGGGGAGGAGAACTGTGAAAGAAATGTAAATCCAGAGCAGTTGGCTGTGAATTTATGACTGTGGCTTAAGTGTACTCTGTCATCCCGGTTGTGCTGCTGAACTGGTTAGTGCGATGAGTGGTTATATTTAGCCATCCCCTGTGTACTAGTGACTGGTGGAGAAAGAAAGCATTACAAGGTCGTGGTGTCTCCTTCCCTCTTGTTTTTCTTTGCCTGTTTTGGCCAAAGATCTTAACAGATCATATAATATGAAAGCTCTCACTTGCCCCCATGCCTCCCTGGGTTTCCACTGGGTATTCCGGCTTCCTCTCACAGTCCAAAGACTTACATGATGGGTTACTTGGCGATTGTAAAGTGGCCATGCATGAGAGACAAATAAGTCCTTAAAGTATATAAAATAAATCACTGTATGAATGTATGGCTAAATGAAGCTTTTAGTAGTCCAAAGCACTTGAGTGGCATATATAAATGCCAGTCCATTCCACATTGTGGTACACAGTCCTTCTAATCACAGACAGTCATCTTCCCCTTGGATTTATATGAAGCTGGCAGCTCCTGATGTTTCATAGCTCTGTCCCTTTTTCTCTTTAAGGCTGGAGTTGTCATGCCCTGGCAAAGCAGAGAGAGCCAAGTGTGGCCTTGAAAGCTTGCGTCATTATTTATTCATGTGTCTGCATGCAGATGTCGAGCTGAGATGAGAAATAGGGCTCCTGGCAGCTCAGAGGGCTGCACTTCTAATGAGGAAACTCAAGCCTTTTTCCTTTCCTAGGGATAGATTGACATCTAGATTTGCTCTTCAGTGAGGAGTAATTTCAATTCTGTCATGGATAGGCACAGTGCTTTATCCCCCTGAGTGCAGCGCTTACACCAGGTGGCGCCTCAGCCACTGCTGCACACGGTCTGGTGGAGAAACAGAGGTGAGCTGCCTCTGCTGCAGCCTCTGTCTGTAGTCATCTCAGTGGCCAAAGGTCTCCAGGGAGCATCTGGCCCAGCTCAGGCAGCCAAGTACAGTAGGAGCGTGGAGCTGCTTCGCTCTTTTCTCTCTTCCTCCTTTGTTTGACTTTGTTCTTCCTGTGCTCCACTGAGGAAGCCACAGGGAGAGAAAGGGAAAGGGAGAGGAGAAAGAGAGCTGCAACTCCTCTCATCCCTGCCAAGCTCTGCGGCTGTCTTCCTCTGGCTCTTTGTTATGCCTCCACTGTTTCCCTCGCTGCCTAAAGCTATAGCTCCCTGGTGCAGGCAGATACCACTGGGGTGGATCTGCCTGTGATGTGCTTATCATAAGGTTTGCCATCACCCAAGGGAGATAGGCCGCTTTATTGTTGCTCTCCAGACTGAGAGAAAGAGAATAAACATACACAACCTTGATATGTTGTCATATCAGGGACTGAGCTTTTCTTGGCTTTCTGGTTTTGATTCACACTGCCAAATCACTGCTGCATTTTTCCCCTAATTCTTTTGTTCTGCAGCATAAGAGGACTGCTACTAAGTAGTGCAGATATTCATGCACCCACAATTCACCTGACACTGATTTAGATCAGGTTGACAAGTCACTGCCCCACTCAATCTGTCATACTGGCACACTTCCAGGTGCTAGGGGACAGATGGAGGGGGACTCTTTTCTTGGATCACCTTTCCCCCTCCCTCTGCTTGAGGATGTGCTGCGTGTTAAATATGAGGCACAGAGAGCTGAAAGCTCACCAAGTCACTCACTCTGAGGTGTGTGGAGTGGGGCTCTTTTGCCATCTTGTGGTCAAATGCAGAAACTGCCCTACAGCAAGCAGACCCAAAGACACAATCATTACCTGGAAGATTAATTTCAAATTTCCTGGTGAATTCAAATTTAATCTTTCACCAATCTCTTGCATTTGATGATGTATGTACATATGTATAATGAGAAGCAAGTTAGATATTTTTGTTGTCGCCTGTTGTGAGATGTAAATTATGCAAAATTTGATAGTCTTGAAATTCTTCTTTTTATTTTAATTATTAAAGAAAATGAAGAGTGTAAAATCATATATTGTTTAATTGTAAAATAAATAACTCAATTATGTTTCTTTTTTAGACATTAAAAACATGCTTCCAATTTTTAGTTTTTGTTTTTTTATACATTTTTTTGTCTTGATGTGCTCAGCACTGCAACCATTCTTCCATGATTTGGGGGTGGGGGTGTGAAGGAGATGGGAGTGGGGGGTATGACCAGCAGTTTAGTACAACCAATTTTTTTTTTTCTTCTGTTGTAAATGTATACAACATCAAAGTACAAGCAGTGTTTGTTTAAAGCTGAAAAATGTGTAAAAATACTCATGTTTTACACTGAATGGGTTATTTTTCCTCCTTCCCCAGGTGAAGCTTCCTTTTCCCGTAGATCAAATCACAAATCTTCCAAGGAATGACTTCCAAATGTTGGTGAAAATGCACAAACTGACCTCAGAGCAACTTGAGTTCATCCATGATGTGAGGCGGCGGAGTAAGAACCGCATCGCGGCGCAGCGCTGTCGCAAAAGGAAGCTTGACTGCATCCTCAACCTGGAGTGCGAGATCAGAAAGCTGGTGAGTCACTGTCACTAGCTGATCTATCCATCCATCCATCCATCCATCCATCCATCCATCCATCTATATTCTGGAAATTTGGAAATTTGTGTTTGGTCGATTATTTCTTTGTTGTAACAATCTTCTCTGCCAATGCCAAACAGCTTATTCTGTATTAACTCTTGTTTGGTGTTGTTTATTGGATTGGATGATTGAAGTCTGAAGAAACAAGACATATTGGCAATTCAACAGTTTATTAATTTAACAAACAGGGGCCTCAGTAACATGTGGAAGAACCATACACAGCCACAACAGCCTGGCACCTCCTCCTCATTCTGGTCACCAGCTTGAAGTTGCCCTATGCCACGGGCCCTATCCAGATCAGTCAAACATGGCATGCTTGGAGCAGACACCAACTGACCGCTGTAGCAGGGTCCATGCTCACAGGTGCTGCTACTCAAGCTCAAAACAAGAGTCAATAGCAGAATAAGCTGTTTGGCATTGGCAGAGAAGATTTGGCAAGTTCTTCATGGGTGCAACCCACATACTCACCTCTGCTGCTAAATGGACTGGTACTTGTATAGCACTTTTTTACTCAGTTTTGAGTACTCAAAGCACTTTATACTACATGCCACATTCACCCAGTCACACACACATTCATCTACACTTAAGCACTTAGCTAACATTTGCACACTCACACTCTGATGAATGCATCAGGGGCAATGCGGGGTTCAGTATCTTGCCCAAGAATACTTTGGCATGCAGACTAGGGGAGCCAGGGATCAAACCACTGACCTTCTGATTAGTAGA
>VUQI01020018.1:0-12786 GCA_015106735.1 Paratilapia polleni | reverse complement strand
CACACACAGATACCTGCTAATCAGTGCTCAGTAACATCCAATCAAATCCTGGACTTTCACTGAGCACCAAAACTGGAGCTCAGACTTCTTGGACGGTCTGTTAGTCCAATTAACCACACAGCAGCCATATTATTGGTCAGATAACTGCATTAAAAATGCTCCAAAAGGCTCCAACAGCACAAACACGGTCCAGAGGTCCAGTTCAGGGACTCCAATTAGCTGAGGTGAAGCCTAGCAGACAGCTAGCAGCTACAGCCACCTGTGTCACCATCCACCTGTCAGTCAAAGAGGCCACGCCCCTAATAATGCAAACTTTAAGCCTTAATACACTTTAAACAGGTGAGTTCTAAACAGGTGTTATGAAGGAGGAAATTAGCTACAGAGACCAAAGAGTTTCTGTATCAGACTGTAAACATGTTTATTTCTGCTGTAAAGTTGGACATTTTAACATGGGAGTCTGTGGGGACTGACTCACTGCTGGAGCCTCTGGTGGACGTTAGAGGAACTGCAGGTTTGGAGCTTCTAGAGCTGGTTTCTGAGTTAAACTACATGGGGGTCACTAGGGTCCCCAACTCATTGTTCTTGCCCCGTGTCCCCTCTGATGGCTTCATTTAGTCACCATCATCTGAGTGAGTTTTATATTTTTAAAAAGCTCATTATGTTGTGTATGGGGGGGTGTTCTGGTGTCATGTGACACAGCAGGAGTCACATCTCAGCTGGTAAAAATAGCATGTTGAGTCACACACACACACACACCGTCAGCTCTGTGTGTGTGTGTTTGTCAGTAAACAAGCTGGTAAAAGTGAGCAGACGGCCGGACGGGAGCAGGACTCACAGGTAAGAGCGCACACCTTTTTTCCTCGGCCTCATGCTGCTTTGGGTTTGGCACAGGTACACACACACAGGAACAGGAAGTGTGTTCCACTCAGACCTCACAGGGGTCTGCAGCTCTGAAAGTCAGCAGGGCCAGCAGAGCTCCTTTCTCTCATTCTTACCAGAGTGAGTCATTATTGGCTGAGGAGGTTTACAGGTACACACATCTGAACTGAGCAGAGATCCATAAACATATCAACTATTCAAGTGTTTTTCTTTTATTCTGAGTGGAGACTGATGTACATTTGGATATTGTTACATCGCTGCTCAGTCATTTATAAAAAAGGAATTCTAATCTTAAATTGTGTCCATGGACTGTTGTACATATATAACCCCATAAAAAAAACCATAACTCATTTACAGGCGAATGAGAAGGCAGAGAGTCCGTGTTTACAGTCTTTAGTTCTCTGCAGCAAAGATCAGCAAGTTTTTAAAAACGCTGAAGCTGTAAGTCCAAGTGAAAGACGCCTTTTACCCAGCAGCCTTTAAAAAGTACCACACAGCAGAAAGTATCTTAAGACACTTATATAAGAGATCCTGAAAATAACTGAAATTTCCACAAAGACGTCTCAGTTTTTCCACATTCACTCACACACAGTTTTTTTTTTACATCTTTATGATTCAAACAACTTGTCGAGATCTAGAAATACTTTGTAGACATTTTCGCTCCTGTGTAGTCATTACAAAAAGAACAGAGCATTTAATGAAAAACTCAGAGTGGTTAATAAAGTTATTGCATCCAGTGAGCCGAGTGATGCTTTAAAACGTAGCTCATCCTTTCTCAGTGTAACGTACCAGTTACATCACAGGTCCCTGCCATTACACAAAGAGCAGGCTTTTTCTCTGGTGAGGCACTAAGACAGGAAATGTGAGTCTTACAGTCTTTAAGAAGACTCATCATATTAGACAAATCAGACCAAAAAAGCTTTGGAGCTCAGTGCAAAGCAAAGAACGAGGGTTTAGTCTGGATACATGCTGTGTGTTTTTACTTTAGAGTTGATATTTAAACTGTCTGGTACTGGTTCAGAACTGGTTCTACTTCTACTTCTTTCCACATATGGTCTCATATTTGACATCTTTTTTCTTTTTCCTTTTTCTTTTAAAGCTTTCAGAAAACAGCATGTTTGTTAGTGTAGAGATCAGCATGAGGAAAAAGACGATTTTTTTGGTTTCTTTGCTGATAATTGTGGAGAAATGAGAAGGGAAAGCCTTTGGAAGCAGCATTTCTGGCTGAAACTCTCAGTGAAACGCAGTTGAAACTTAACTATTAGATGTTTGTAGCCTGGAAAAAATGCACCCAGGATTCACAGTGAGCTGGTTCATTTTAAAATAAAATGCTCAACAATTTTGTCTAAAAGGTGCGTGCAGGCTAAAGTTTATCCTTGTGAGGTCAGAAAGGCTAAAAGCGAGGAGTGACAGGTGTCCTTAGATATTAAATCCAATCATCATTAATGAAGACAGGCAGCAGAAATATAAAACACATAAACTCACTGTTTTCACTGTAATCACTATTCAAACCTTTTTAAAGCTCATTCAGAGACAAATATCCCCTCCGAGTGACGGTAAACCCAGCAGAGGTCGTTTCTGACACTTTAACGTCCTGCTGAGTGACTCACGGCTGAATGTAGGTCAGAGCTGCACTGATACTAAATACACCTGAAGAACATCTGAACTCCAGCTCGCTTACTTCATCTCAGAGTTTGTACCAGCAGCAGCCTGGATCTACGAAGGGTAAAACAACAATTATTAAAAACAATGTCCACTTTCTTCTAAAAATATATTATCACAGAACATTTATATAAACCTCAGAACCACTTTTTAAATTTCCTCTCACTAATAAAATGATTTGATGCTTTTCTAAGATCAGCAGGGCTGCTGCTGTTTAAGAGCTGAAATCAAACATAGAGGGTGTACTTTTTACCCCACTTTCTACCTCAAACCTACAAAAATACTGCACTAAAGTACAATCTGAGGTACTTTTCTTCTCATTCTACATCTGCTCCTCTAAATCTCAGAGCAGCTAACACATTGAGTATCTTCATACCTGGTCTCATTCTCCTCTTCCTCTTCCTCCTCCTCCTCAGCAGCAGAGATGGGTCCAGAGAGGAAGCTGGACGTCCCGGTCTACGATCTCTCTCTGATCAGAGGACTGTGGGAGGTCCGAGTGAAGAAATACAGAGAGAGGCAGAAGAATGAGGAGGAGAGGATCGAGCAGAGCGCCCTCGCCAGGTGAGACACAGAAAAATGGTACGATGAACACGAACGTCTGGCCCAAACGTAGCCCATATTCACAGGTTTTTACACATCTTTTACACATTGAGTCGGGGTGAGTGTGACTCCAGCCACTGGTCCACCTTAAATCAGCCAGAGGTCAGGTGTGTGGTGGCATTTGGGTCAAAAGTGTCACATTAGGTCAAAACCTAACCCTCATTCATTCACATTCATGACAGACTCTTTGTCTTTAGTAAGAGTCTGTGTAAGGACCCAGCCTGAATACCAACACCCCACATCTTGAGAATTCAATTTAAAAAAGAACTAAATAAAGAAATCTTTTTGGTTTAATGAGAAGAAATGCGGGAAAAACTGCAGTGCAGCATCAGACCTGTGGAACATGGTGGTGGTAGAGTCATGGTTCGGGTCTGCTGTGCAGCTTCTGGGCCAGGACAGCGCGCCATCATCGATGGACACCAGAGTCTGATCACTTTTCTTTAGCATTACTTTTACACTTAAGTTGCATTTTGCTTCGCTGTTTATTTTCCTTTAACGTCATTGGCCGTAAGGTTCAGGGACTGAAAATTCCTTGTTTGGGTTCTTCTGCAGACTTCTGCACTAAAAGCTACTCAGTCAGGTTTAGAAAAAGTTCACGGTCTGAGTTCAGATGCTCCGTTTACCTGGTCTCCAGGTTGATTCTTCCCCTCGGAGGAGTTTCAAACACCTTCATGGTGCAGAAATGAAACATTCTTCTGTCTGAAATACCGTAGTTTGAAAAATTTGAAAAACCTTGCAAAACTCCATGTTTTGGAAAACCACCGAGATCACAGAGCTGAAGCTGTTCGGTACAGAGGCTCAGATTCCTCCAAGCTGATGGACAGGATTGATCAACAGTTACCAGAAATGTTTAGATGCAGTTATTGCTGCATAAAGGGGAGTGACAGCAGACAGTGAAAGCAAAGATTCCAATAATTATTGGATCATTTTCTTCAAAATGACCAAGTCCAATATTTTTAATCTTAATTGTTTAATTGGCTTAACTTTATCTCCTTTTAGGACTAATGGTGTTTTAAGCCACATTTTTGCAGATTTATAGAAAATTCTGAAAACTTTGCAGCACCACTGTGTGTTTACCTGCTGCTCTCTGACTGTGTGTGCTCTGGCTTTACCACTGCATGAGCAGACAGGAAATTAAACCAAAACGTGGAGCTAAAAGAGGCTGAAAGGCTCCACAGAGCTGCATGGTTTGTATATAAACACATTGATTAATGCAGCTTCAGCAGAACTTTGGATTTGTTCCATTTGTTAATACGTTTAATTGATATTTACCTCATTAAACCTGAGGAGTCCAGTCTATGCTCTGCATTTGAAGTAAACAAAGCTTCTGAACTTGACTGAGTCAGACCCAGCTGACTGTTGTTACTCATGAACTATGAGACTCACGGCTGATTTTAGCAACATGAACAAACACCGTTCTATTTATAACGCAGCGTCAGTGGAGCCGGTCGGAGTCTGGCCCGCAGGCGGCAGAAAGGTCATGAGTTTGGAGAACGAACGGGAACATCCAGGCTGCTGAAATCTGATCTGGCATCAGTATGATGCTCCTAATACCTGATTAACGTGTCTGTGTGTGCAGGATCGACCAGCAGTGGCAGTATCGGATCTACTGTAAGACCCTGAAGGCCACCGAGCTGAATCTGCTGCATCACTACCTGGAGAGGTCCACAGTGACGGGCATACAGCCGTGCACAGGTGAACACCACGGATATACAACCATGCACGAGTGGTCTAAAACCCCAGCAGGCTCCAAAATAGGCTGAAAATCATCAATTATAGTAATCAGATATATCATTTATAACATTTACAACAGGCACCATTAGACCGTTTCAGTACAATAATGGAGTTAAATTTAGTTTGGAAGAGTTTAGAAATATTAGGAAGAATTTAACCACTGAGGCCTCAAAGTTGTACATCAGCACAGTGATTCTGTCTCACAGGAACATCTGTCTCACCACCTGCACACAGACAGGCTGGACCACGTTACAGTCAATAGAAAGACTCTATAAGCAGGCTCTGGGTCACTGCATGTCAGTTTATCAAATACCTCCCACTCGACCATCTCAGATTTACCTGAAAAAATTCCAGGGGAAAGATTCACTTCCTCATAGGAAAAGAATCCTTTCAGGGATGAAGGTCGAGCTGTTTTTAGATGTTTTTTTAGCCTCGTTCTTGTGTTACGTGTTAAACTGGTGGAGCTCGGTCCTTCAGGTGTTTCAGGTAAATATCTGCTGCTGGGGCTCTGTGAGTCTGGACTCTGAGGGCGGAGCTCAGGTTAACACAGACTGATGGAGGCTTCAAGGCCGCTGATCTCTGACAGCAGGTTTGGAGAAACCACAGTCTGCAAGTCGGGGGCTGAGGTTTGATTTCCAGCTTCTCAGATACAAAACACAGAATATTCTGTAAAACAGTCCAATCAGCTGAAAGCTTTCACACACATTAAAAACACATTTTCATCCAACTTCAGAGTGAGATTCCCCACGTACGACACCACGGACCAAATCCACATCAGCTGTATTAGAAACTTTCTGTTCATATTAGATCAAAAATCAGTCATGCTGTTCGCTCTCATTTTCCCAGTAGGAATTTTTGAAATACTCATATTTATGCACAGCAGCAAGAGATTATAATATATTCTAATCGTTGTAAAATTTTAACTCAATACAGTTTCTTAAACTGGGAAAATATTCCATCTTTGGTTCTCTCTTACTGGTTCTAAATGGCTGCAGGTGAAAGTGAGACTGGCACATTTACATGATGGAGCTTTTAAACAAAATCAGCATGAAGATAAAACATACTGCTAACATCTTACATGGAGGTGCACACACACAGACACAAAGAGGTTTGTAATAAACTCACTAATAAAGATTGAACTCAATAACTGATTAAAACCAGGTGTGCAAAACGTTTCAGTTCATGGAAATTAAAACTAGAAAAAAATAGAAGTTTGAAAGAAAAAATTAAACTTGCTGCAACAATATTTTGTAGACTAACAATAATAATAATATCAAGTAGCACCAAAAAGTCATAAAAACTAAACTAAGCCCAAAAGCTGTTGGGTCCTTTATTGTTCAGCCTGTTCAGAGCACCCGGACATTTTGACAGACCTCTGATTACGCATCTCGCTGCTCTCTTGCTGATGCATTAAACCAGTTTTAAAGCTCCTGTTTGTGTTGCCTTTCAGCTTTTGTACACATTTTAAAATCATTTTATTTGTTTTAAAGGTACTTTTTGTAACCACCCTCTGTCTAATGTAATTAAAACTGTCACCACCAGGGGGCAGCACTTTACCAGTGGTTGTGTTGAGATGTTTTTGGACGTGCGCTATTTTTCTTTTTTGTCCTACCCCTGTTTTCTCAAAAGGTGCCTTTACCCAGCCCGCCATTGTAAATCCTTTGGTTGAATAAAGGTTACACTGACTCACTGCACCATCTGGTGGTACAAATTGGTACTACACAAAAGTGCTGCCTGGCCCTATTTTAATGTCAGTTGATATCTCTTTAACACACAGCTGTTTTTTTCACATTTTGTTATGAGCTTTAGTTCATTTTAAAAGGTTTTGAATTATTTTGAAGCACAGGAATTTACAGTGAGTACCTTTAAACTCTGCTGTGTGTGCTGATGATGTTGTTGTACATTTGTTAGAATCAGACCAGCAGCAGGATCAGAAAGTCCAGCAGGATCCAGATGAGGAGAAACTGATCTTCCACCTGGAGGGAGAGCGTTGGATGGTAAGTTTACATGTTTGTGCCTTACATGTCTCATAGTGTGTATCTATCAGGAAACCAGTGTGAATAAGTGAATCATTTGCAGGATTTTCCCCGCGAGCTGCAGTGGATGACCTATCTGAAGGAGTGGCACGTCAGGGGGACGAAGATCCGCCGGCTGCCTGACTACCTGGCTCTGTTCACCCAGCTCACCGTGCTGGACATCCCCAAAAACGCCATCGCCGAGCTGCCGCCTGAGATCGGTGAGAGTCATGGACTGGGATCCAGCTCTATTTATTCTTCTTTGATCAAAGGATGGGAAACAGTACCACAATGACCCCTGCACACCTAAATATAATCTTTTTCTTTTTCAAACACCTTCCGTCTGTAACCACAGGTAAACTGACGGCGCTGAGGGAGCTGAAAATCAGCTACAACCGACTGTCCCGAGTTCCTCCAGAGCTCGGAAACTGTGAGAGCCTGGTGAGACTCGAACTTGCAGGAAACCACAACCTGTCCGAGCTGCCATTTGAGGTGAGGGGCGGGATGAATCACACTACGAATGAATCAGTAATGTTGATCTACAAATCATTTATCATTTATCCGTTCCTAAAGAGGACACAAAGACATTTAAAGATGATGAATTATGTCATTTGTTATTTCAATTATTTGGGAACTCCTCCTCCATTTGGTAGAAGTTCAACAGTTGGTGAGATTTGATATTTTGAGAAAGAGGGTTATTTTCTTTTTTAGTGTTTTAGTTGAAGTGAGACTAAAGGAAGGTACTGGATGGAGGAGCAACTTCCTGGAGTTTCTTTTTTCCAGATTAAACAAAGGAAACAAACACGAATCACCAGAGTTTGTAGGTGCTGGTTGGTGACTTTTTGTACCTTTGGACAGAGTCTGTAGGGACTGACTCACTGTTGGAGCCTCAGGTGGCCACTAGAGGACCTGCAGTTTTTTTGCTTCATTTTCAGTCCTGGAGGTTGATGCCTGGTACAGAACTGAGAGTGGGATTAAAGTGAACATCTAAAGTGCCACCAGAGACCAAATTAGTGTATTCCCCAAAGTATTAAACTGTTCCTTTAAATACAAAATATTCTATAAAGTCAGTCATTCGGGTTTTCAGTAACTTGTTTAGCAAACTGTGTGTGATTGCTAAAACTGAATGTCCATTTACCACAGCTTCAGCTTTTCACACTGATGATGTTTCCCTTCAAAGATCATGTTCATACACCGTAAATCCTCCCCTGCTTCCTGCTCCTTTCTGACTCTAACAGGACCAAAAAGTAAAAAAAAAAACTTCATGTTTTATTCAATAAGACTTGAAAGCAGCAACTGAGACCATAAACTCATCAGGAAAGTGTTTACAGAGCTCAGAGGTCAGGTGAGCAGGAGGCTCATTTTCTCATTCATTTCTATACAATCAGACTTCTTTATAACCCAGAGGACTCGCCCCCTGCTGGAAACCTCAGTGTAGGCTTCACTTTTCAGACCTGTAATGACCTCACTGTGTTGATGATGTCACTGTGTATCGCCTGCCTGCAGCTGAGCAGCCTGAAGCAGTTGGTTCACCTGGACATCGCCGAGAACAGGTTTGTCTCGATCCCCATCTGCGCTCTGAGGATGACGAGCCTGCAGCTGCTGGACCTGAGCAACAACTGCATGACCGACCTGCCGCAGGACATGGACAGGTGACTGATGGTGTCGTCGCTACTTCCGGGTGGATTACCAAGCAGATCACCTGGGCCTGAGCTTCACGTGCAAATTACAAAAGACACAAAAAAACAAAAAAACAAAAACAAGCTGTTCGTGTATCTGAGGACATTCTGTTTATCTCTGCAGGCTGGAGCAGCTCGTCACGCTCTTCATCCATAAGAACAACCTGACTTACCTCCCTCTATGTCTCGCCAACATCCCCACACTCAAGATGATCGTCGTCAGCGGCGACGAGCTCAGCTGCATCCCAACCAAACTCTGCAACAACCCCGAAATCAAGTACACGAACCACACCCACACCGAATCCAGATCAGGCCTAGTCAGGAATGAGGGCAGCTTCTGTTTTCACTTCCACCAGACATGCATTCAGTCAGCAAATGTCACAGAGCTGCTTCAGCCTGCTTATAGCTGCTGCAGCCTCTGCAGGCCACTTTGCAACCCACCTCCACACCAGCTCCTCATTTCCATGCTTCATCTGGCAAAGTCAGCGTCCCAGTCCAAGAAATCTTGTTAGACACAAAACAACCAGGGCACTGAACTGAAATTGTTCATTCTGAAGGTCATATTTTTAAGTTATCACTCGGAACAGATAAAATTCTAGATTTCTCAAAAGCTCTCCCATCACTTCAAGGTGGAGATGGGATCCTTGTAAACACTCAAGTTAAAACTGTATCTGGAGTCAGGTGACATTTTACATTCAGAAGAGTCAGGATTTAGATCTTGTCACATTACACAACAGTTCACAGTATTACTGAAGCCCTCAATAATCATCAGTATCATGTTGCACCTTTTATAAACCAATGAAAACATTTGATTCAGCAGATCATGGCATTCTGGTAGAAAAGCTACGCTGTGAAAGAACTCAGGCAGTAGTCAGGTCCCCTTAACATCAGTACAGGCGTTCCACAGGGATCCATCCTTGGACCTCTTTTATTTATCACAGTAAATCTGCTGTGATAGGTCGCCCCCTGTCTGCAAAACTGTGGTTTCTATTGGCCTCCAGATCTGCTGCCATCATTCTGTGTTAACCTGATCTCCAGTCCTGACAGTCCATAGTCATAGACTCTCAGATATTTACCCTGAAACACCTGAAGGACTGAGCTCAAGGAGTTTTCTACATAATGAAAGTTTTAAAATGGCTCTTCAAAAAAATGATCCTAGAAAAAACATCTGTCATCATCATTTTCTTTGAGAAAATTGATGACAGGGTGGTGAAATTTTGCTTTATTCTTATTAAGAAGTGAATTTTTCTCCTGGAATTCTTTTTATGGGAAAACCTGAGATGGTCAGGTAGGTGGCATCTGATGAACTGACATGGAATGACCCAAATTTCCTACAGAGGGTGCTAAAGATAAAAGTATACAGTCCATACATGTGAAAAGAGCACATGTGTACAAAAGGTCACAGTAACAGAAAGTGTTTTACAAAAAAAGAGCAGCTCTGACGGGTCAGGACTTAATGTTTGTCTCTGCTCTTCTTCAGGTTCATTCGCCTGTACGACAACCCCATGAGTGAGGAGAAGAGGAAGAAAGAAGAGGAGAAGAAGAAGAAGAAGAAGAAAGAGGACAAGAGAAGGAGGTGGCAGGAGCAGAGGGAGGCGGAGGAGGTGAAGAAGGACAGCGGAGAGAAAGAGTTCATCGAGGCGTACATCAGCTCACTGCAGGACAGAGGTGAGACTCAGCAGGAGGGACAAAAAGCTTCGCTCTTTATATCAAATGTGACAGATTTACTCACCTGTTTACGTTATATTTTAACAAAAATAGGAGACCTTTGCTAAAGATGCATGTAAAGTTAGAGCTAAACAACGAGCAGATTGTCAGACATTTACTGACTGATTTTAAACTGTGTAGAGATCATTTGTGTTACTGTGATTTATTTTTTACAATTTGTTCTGATTTAAGGTCCCCATAAACAAATATAAAGTAAAGCTAATATTTTTTTTATGTATGAGAAAACTTAAGAATATACTGCTCAAAATGTGCCTTTGGTGGTTGGTCACTACGTTAATAGTTTTTCTTTGATGCTTTAAGTCCATTTTTTATTACAATCAGCAGTGTTAGTTTTTGTTCTTTTCAGTTTAGTTTTTGTTTTTTATTAGTTTTTAAATTTTAATAAGAGGGTTGTAATGTGTAAAATGTAAGAAGTTAAACTTTGTTATTTATAATTAATACCAAATTTCCAGGTGACTGTGATGAGTTATTTTTGTAATATACAGCAAGTTTTTTTTTAAGTTTTCAGGAGAATTTAGAGAATCCAGCACCTGAAATTATGACTAAAGGAAAGTCAGACACGCTGAAGGATTTTTTTAACACAAAACCTTTTCTTCAGTTGGGAAAATATTTCTTTGTTTTGTTCCATGTTGCCCTTCAAATATAATTCTGTCTCTAATATTTCTTTATATCTCCACATGCTGAGATTCTGGTTAGTTTTATTTACACCTGCTGTAAGATTTAATACCCATACATATTTCGTACTGTGGGTAATAAAACTGACTCACATTTAGACTGGTTCATATAAACCAGTCCTTACCTGTTTTTTGTCCCACACCAGAAACTGTCCCCTACGCCACCACCAAGGTCTCCATTTCCTGTCTGCTGTGAGGAAGAGGAGGAGGAAGTTGATGAAGGTTGAGCCGATGGTATGATTTGAGTGAGTGAAAGATGACGGGATAGAGCAATTTCAAAAGAGCACAAAAATACTTTAAAAAAACAATAAAAAAAAAGAAGCTGGAATTCACCTGTATACGTGCTAACATGCTAATGGTGGCTAATGTTGAAATGTCGCTCTGAAGGTTTGAGAGAGACGTGACAGCCGAGAGGTGAAGTGAAATGTGTTTTTAAAAAATATATTTTTATTAAAGTCTTTTTTTATCTTTCATTATTCTTTTCATCTTTTTTAATATTTTGGCAGAAATTGTTTTCCATATAACCCTTTAAATCATGGTCAAAATTAGAAGATAAAATATTAAAATAAGTAGTGTTTCATTAATACTTTTTAAAGGAAGCATTATTAACTTGTGATTGTATCCAGGCAGTTTCTGCTTCTGAGGAAAAGGACAAATTATGGATAATGTAAAAAAAAAAAAATTGTAAAAGGTAAGTTTAAACGTTGATCTTCTGAATTAATCTTAGGTAATTATAGTTTATACCAAACTGCAGGATTTTAATGATTAATTCACAGACAACTAATTTTTCTGGAATTGACTTTCTGGATTAAACTTAAATTTTAATAATTAATACCAAACTGTTGTATGTAGGATGTTCTTCAAAATATATTTATTGGATGTGAAGAAACAAATGAAAAAGTAAATAAACTGCATACAAAAAGACTTATAGATATGTAATTCTTAAAATGTACAGATGGGGGTTGGAAATAGAAAGAAAAAGTCAATACTTTGAGAGATGAAGTTAAAATGTGTTTAATTTTTAATTCATATTTATGACAGTTGTTTTAATGTTTTAGTGTAGTTGATCATTTCTTCAAACTTCATCATTTAGCATGAAAAATAAAAACTAGTAAATTAGTTTAACTTACTAACAAAATATAATGAGACTACAGTCAAAATGTGGATTTTGACTTTTGACAGAAATAAAGATTCTTGCTTAGTATTACACACACAACCTTAATTTCTCATTTATTTTTGCCATTTTATCTTTTTCTTCTTTTTTGGTAGGAATGAGCTGCCGTAGCTTTATGTTAATGATTGATGAAGGTATTTCTGGAGGGAAAAAAAAATCGAATCAATACCTGTTGGCTGTTTTATTGTTTTATTGTAAAAATATTAATTAATACATTAATATTAATAAATAATATTTAAAAGTGTTTTTCATTCCAAATTCAGATTTCCAGAGTTTATAAATAAAATCCCACACAGAGGTTAACTTCTGCACGATCCTGAGCACACATTTTACCGTTTAAGCTTTTATAAATATTCATCTTTGAAGAAAAGTTCAGATTTCTCAGATTTCTTTGGATGAGTTTGTTTCTTTTCTCTGAATAAAAATTCTTGATATTTTTTAGGTAAACTGGATTTAAAAAAAAATAAAAGTGTGAAAGTTGTGACCAAATAGAGAAAAAGGTTGAAAGATTTTATGTTTAACAGGTTTAACAGATGTTTTTATTTGTGTGTGTGTGTGTGTGTGTGTGTGTAGTTGTGTTGCAATGACAGTTCATCAAGTAAAAAAAAAACAAAAAAAAAAAAAAAAAAAAAAAATTATCA
>VUQI01020016.1:0-12826 GCA_015106735.1 Paratilapia polleni | reverse complement strand
GTGACTAATTGATTCATATGAATATGAATGTAATATGTAACATCTATATATATTTTTTTTCTGTTTTCCTTCTTAGGTGGTATTTGAACACTTACAATGACTATTCTGTTTGGAGACTGGATCCCGATTATTGCTCAGATGAGTCTGGATGCTCAGCTGAATATAAATTAGGTGTTCAGCACCACAGATTGCTTGCAGAGGAAGAGAGCGACAGAGCAAAAACAATCTACAAAGACAAATGTCAAGGCCTCACATGATGAACAGAACTCTTTATTTGATTCCGAATAATAGAAATACCAAATTTGAGCAAAATATCAACAGTTAAAAGGAGGTGTAATCTCAACACAGATCACAGCAGCTTTTACTGAGTGGAGATGTATCTTTCTATTTTCTTTTTCCTGCTCTTGTGGGCTCAAGCCCTGACATTGAAAAACTTGAATTACTCTGTCCCAGAGGAGCAGGGTCCGGGTACAGTGATTGGGAACATTGCCAAAGATGCCAGATTTGGAATCGAACAGACTGGGCAGGGAGGACAAGGTAAGAAAGCCAACTTCAGAGTGCTGGAGAACTCAGCCCCGCATCTCATTGACGTGGACCCACAAAGCGGACTGTTGTATACGAAACAGCGCATCGACAGGGAAACATTGTGTAAGAGAAACCCCAAGTGCCAGCTCTCAATGGAAGTGTTTGCCAATGATAAGGAGATATGCATGATCAAGATAGATATTCAGGACATTAATGACAACTCACCCACGTTCCCCTCAGATCAGATTGATATTGACATTTCTGAAAATGCAGTTCCAGGGACTCGCTTTCCCCTGACCAGTGCACATGACCCAGACGCAGGGGAAAACGGCATGAAAACCTATCAAATAACACGCGATGACTACAATCTCTTTTCCTTGGAGGTAAAATCCCGTGGGGACGGGACTAAATTCCCAGAATTAGTTATTCAGCGACCACTGGACCGAGAAGAAAGAAGCCATCACACCCTAATATTGTCAGCCACTGATGGAGGGGAATATCCTAGGTCAGGTACCATGCAGATAAATGTTAAAGTTATTGACTCCAATGATAACAGCCCTGTGTTTGATCAGCCCTCGTATGTTGTGGAAATCCCTGAAAATTCACCTCCTGGTAAAGTCTTGATTGATTTAAATGCCACGGATCCTGATGAGGGGAACAATGGACAAGTAGTCTATTCTTTTAGTGGCTATGCTCCAGAGAGAATCAGAGAGCTTTTCTCCATAGATTCAAGAACAGGAGTCATAAAGATTCAGGGTGAAATTGACTATGAAGAAAGTCCAGTTATTGAGATTGACGTCCAGGCAAAGGATCTAGGTCCCAATCCAATCCCAGGCCATTGTAAAGTGACCGTTAAAGTGCTTGACAGGAATGATAACTGGCCATCTATAGGCTTTGTGTCTGTGAGACAGGGGGCCATCAGTGAGGCAGCTCCTCCAGGCACTGTCATTGCTCTCGTCCGTGTCACAGACAAGGACTCAGGCAGGAATGGGCAGCTTCAGTGCAGAGTCCTAGGTAATGTCCCTTTTAAACTCGAAGAGAACTATGACAACTTTTACACAGTGGTGACAGACAGGCCCTTGGATAGGGAGATGCAGGATGAGTACAATGTCACCATTGTGGCCAAAGACAATGGCATACCTCCTCTAAACTCCACAAAATCCTTCACTGTAAAGATTCTGGATGAGAATGACAATGTTCCTCGCTTTACAAAGTCAGTCTACCTTCTTCAGATCCCTGAGAACAACATTCCTGGGGAGTACCTAGGGTCAGTTCTGGCACATGACCCAGACCTCGGCCAAAATGGCACAGTGTACTACAGCATAATTAACTCCAATGTGAGTGGGGGTGATGTCAACACCTATGTTAATGTGAATGCTGCGAATGGAGCCATCTATGCTGTCAGATCTTTTAACTACGAGCAAATAAAGTATTTTGACTTTAAGGTTCTTGCTAAAGATGCAGGATCTCCACACCTAGAGAGCAATGCTACAGTGCGTATCAGTGTTCTGGACGTCAATGACAACATCCCTGTCATAGTTTTGCCACTTCTTCAAAATGATACCGCTGAAATCCACGTGCCACGCAATGTTGGTGTTGGCTACATTGTTACCACAGTGAGGGCAGTGGACAATGACTATGGTGAGAGTGGGCGGCTCACCTATGAGATATCAGATGGCAATGAGGAGCACCTCTTTGAGATTGATCCGGTGACTGGCGAGGTGCGAACAGCCCACCCGTTCTGGGACGATGTGAGCCCCATTGTTGAGCTGATAATTCGAGTATCGGACCATGGCAAGCCAACTCTCACTGCCGCCGCCAGACTCATCATCAAAGCCTCCAATGGACGACCTCCCGATGGACTGCCACACATGAAGGACAATCAGAACTGGGACATGTCTTTGCCTCTTATTGTAACTCTAAGCATCATATCCATCATGCTTTTGGCTGCCATGGTGACCATAGCTATCAAGTGCAAGCGGGAAAACAAGGAGATTCGCACTTACAATTGTCGCATTGCAGAGTACTCGCACCCTCAGCTGGGGAAAGGCAAGAAGAAGAAGATTAACAAGAACGACATCATGCTGGTGCAGAGCGAGGTGGAGGAGCGGGATGCCATGAATGTGATGAATGTGGTAAGCAGCCCTTCCTTGGCCACCTCTCCCATGTACTTTGACTACCAGACACGCCTGCCACTCAGCTCACCAAGGTCAGAGGTCATGTACCTCAAGCCCACTGCCAATAACCTCAGCGTGCCCCAAGGCCACGTGGGATGCCACACCAGCTTCACAGGCCCAGTCACCAGCACCACAGACACACCTACTAACCGCATGTCCATCATACAGGTAAGAGAAATTGCACTCCTTCACTGTTATGCCACCGTTTTATGTCACAGCCCTCAGAAAGGTCCCACTTCCTATATCAGCATTTTCCCCTTGTTTTGTAAAATGAAAGAAAAAGAAGACAAGGACAGGCACAGAGGCCCGGGAGCACTGAGACAAAGACAAGAAAGGGAGGGGTGAGCATTAGAAGGATTAAACAGTCATTCTGGTGCTCTCATAGAACAGAGCCAGTGACATCAACACAAATCGGCTGTGCTTGAAATATGTCACAGCAGGCTTTTGAAATCAGTTTTCAATCACTGTCATCTCATTGCTGTGGAGTCAAGAGTTTAGCCTGTGACTGTGTTATAAGCAGTTATATATTCTATTTTGGACCATTGTCACTATTCCACAGACATTTTCTTGTCTCAATCCCAAAAATTACATCTAGATTAGTTCTGTTTAAATTATCTTTAGCTGTATATTATCTTAGTGTACACACATAAACAGTAACAGCAACAGATGTCTTAAAGTAAGAGTGAAGCTATTCCAAGCAGTGACTGCTGCTTTTTTTTTTTTGGTATGACTTGAAATTCTGTAGCTATATGTGGTTTATTCTAGCGGTTTTTAATTCCTGGAGATTAGGAGATTGTACTTATTTTCACGGCTACTTTATAAGTCTTTGTGCGGAGTACTTGGGTGTATAAGCCTCTAATGTGATAACTTCTCTGTGTCTTTGGCCTTAAGCCCATTAAAAGTCTGTCGTGTCAGACGAGGATTAAAGCCTGCTTAAGACAGTGGTATGTAATGCTGGGGATAATGGGCAGTCGTAGCACACTTAAATCTTATGCCGATATTTACCTATTGTTCTGGCCAAGGCAGCCCCCCACCCCAAGTCTGGTTCTGTAGGAGGTTTCTTCCAGTTCAAAGGGCATTTTTCTTCCCCACTCTCGCCAAGTGCTTGCTAATGGGGGAACTGTTGGGTTTCGGTTGATATACTATGCTGTGAGGTCATGACCTTACTATGTAAAGTGCCTTGAAATGACATATGTTATGATCTGGCACTGATTTAACAGACACAAATCCTACATTCCTAATATAACTTAATAGAAACAATAAAGCATTTGCAGTGATTTTTAATATAATGCTTATTATACAGCTTGACACAATTAGAGAATTACATTCTTGCCAGTAGCACTCTGTTCACTTCTAGCTTAAACTTTTTGCTGTTTTTTGCATCCCCACTGTTTTCTGTGGACAAGGACTTGATCATGACTGTGATCAGATGTGACGTATTCTCACCAGGGAGGAAGACCACTGTCTGTTGTTCTCACTCTCAGTCTCAGCCCCGCTTCTATTATGAACCAGCTGCGTAGGGCAAAGGTCAGCAAAAAGATCGTTAAGGCTTCCTAATCAGAGGGAGAGAATAATTGCTGGTCCTTCCTGCGGGCTGTTTCTCTGCTAATGTAGTGATGATGAATTGGACAGCACAAGGCTGTTACACACACAGTTTGAGAGCTTCCTTTTTGCTCTTTATTCAGACTGTCAAAGGGGAAACTAGCAGGAAAAGCAACAACACATTCCTTGGTGTCTTGTTTACAGACGGTCCCCTTCGACGCATCAGGCGTGCAGGGTGCTCTATTGTATTATTCAACAGAAACCTGTGTAGAGGGAGATGGCCTGAGGCATTAAGTTTCTTCAGAGGCTTTACAGAAGCGTATCTCATTCCTCCGACCTCCCTACTCAATCCTCGTTGCTCAGTTCGTGTGGACAGTAAGTAACCTGAGTCAGGAGCGTGGCTATGGGAAAAATGTCAGGAAACAAAGACAGAATTCCCCTTCTATCGATCCCAAGGCCTCTCAGCCCATCTGTCACTACAGTTGTCACAAAGGAGAGGCTAAATGGGAAAAATACATAAAGAGATGGATAAACTGGGAGAGCACATCGCCTGGTCGCTCATTTTCACAAGGGCACCTTAGTGCTGTTGTCTTCATCTGCACCTAGTAGAGCCACTGTAGTTGTCTGCAACTTCCAGTGTTTCTCCATACTCCTGTTGCCCTCTAATGATGTTTTAAAGCAGTCCGCTGGCAGATAGGCTGGGGTTGGTTTCTAGCTGGGAGAGGGGAATAATATGAACATCTCAGCAGAGCTCTGCTGACCTTATCATTGTCACCACGATGACAGAACCCAACCCAGTGGAGAGCCTCATTTCATTTGTAAAAAGAATTCCTGGGATAAGGAGATGGATGATACGTAATGATGCCTAATTCTGCTTAAGGCGTTGAAGGGAATTACTTAGTGTGGAATCAAAGTTAAGCCCAGTCTGCAGCAAAATTTCTCAGTGCTCAGGAAGAAAGAATCGCTTTACATCACTCCACAGAGTTAGCCCAGGTCCACTCAGTCATGAATACGCCTTAGGCAGCAGTGTGTGACTAGTTTGTAAGGTCCTCTTTTCCTGTTGTTTACCTTTTTTGAAAAGCTGACATCATCATCATTGTAACCAAACATTCAGTGACTCCTGTGTCGTTATTTTCGGCCCATATTTTATCATATTGATTTGTTTTGATAAGTTTTGAGTGTTTCTAATTGGATTCACCATAAAACTCTAATTAAACAGAATCCTGTCTCAGTGGGAGGCCATCCATGTTAATAAGGTGCAAGCAATACAAAGGAAAAAAAGGGGTGTTGGAAAGGCTATAAAAGCTGCCTTTAGGTGGCGGCATTCTGCCTTGTGTGGGGTGACAGGGAGAAACGGGGCTCTAGTCTCTGCTGACTTGACATTGTCACTTGTCATTTGCAAAGACTCCCTACTGCTCTAATGAGGAACGCCACACATTCATACACATGAAATATAGCGTAATTTTCCTGGGTATGCCTGTCCAGCTGGCACAAGTGTTTTGAGTGACAATAAATGAATTTATGGAATTTTGGGACTGGGTTCACAAAAAAATGATTTTATCCAAAATCCTGTTCAGTGAATTAAATATCCCTGAAAAGAGCGATGTAAAGTGTTGTGACTGTGATCATTTAGAAAGCATATATACTAACAAGAGAGAAAAAAAATCACTGTTGTGTTTAAGTTGAGCATATACCTACCAGCTTTGTAGCCGGAGCAGATGTTGAAAATTGATGCTTTGAGGAATGGTCTTACTCTGCATAATTTAGGGAGATTGTGTGTGTGTTTGTGTGGGAGTGTGTGTGAGTGTTTGTGGGTTTAACGTCATTGTGTATTCCAGGCATGTGATTTAAGCCTTTAGCTGGCAGGCTCCGTGACAGAGCTCCTCTCTTTTATGAGCGTGACAATCTTGTATTTGTCCGAACGTTGAAACACCCTTCCTCCGAGAAACGCACACACTTGTGCACTCAAACACACAGATGCACATGTATGGACTGTTTTTGAGGATTCTACTGAAAAGTCTTATCAAAGCCTCCGCTGTATATTGTATTGAAATTGCTCCCACACCTCAGTGGCCACTGAGGCAATGAATAGAAAAGCGCTCTTTATTTCATTTCTCTCCCTTCATCTTTAGATAACTACTTTTCCCCTGGAGCTTTCTGTGGAACAAGTTTGGTAAACCTGCATATACTGAATCCTGGATATGAGAGCATAGCACCTGGATACACAGACAGTCATTTTAGGAATGGGAGACAGTTTATAAAAAAACATTTCTAATTTGTGTACATTTGGCCCCCCAGTTCAGTCTCTGAGTCACTAGGCCAGATTAGTTTTATTTGATTTTACCAGTCCTTAAAAAATATCAGCTTGCCTCGGGGTATATCTTCATATTTCCTCAAATAAACCTGCTGCTACTGTACATAACACTACACACTGAAATTCTGAATTATTAATAGGCAGTTTTATTTTTTCCTCATCTCCCCAAAGCTCATGTGATAGATACCACTAGAGTGTTGCCCCGGGGAACAGCTGTAAATTAGGATATCTCTCTTAAGCCAAAGCACAGAAATGCTTTTGTTTATTAGTTGCATTACTGGCGTTTTATCTGCGGTGTTCGCAAAGGTGCGTGTTTCAGTAGAGATGCCTCACAGTGTCTTGAAGCTGTAGCAGCCGTGTAAAGCACGGCACAGAACAGCAGCTATGTTTGCGTCCTCTTTCATTAATAAATCATTTAACAAATCAGAGGAAGGCGCAAGATGTCACGATAAACATCGAAGGTCTCTGGCTATGTATTTGTGAAAATAGGACGGCAGAACACGGGGAAACAGAAGCTACCGACTTTCTGATACAAGAAGAATTTGAGCATTCATTTGTTTCATTTCATTCTGTTCCAACGTGAGGCAGCATGAGAGAACATAGTACCTCGCAAATAGCCTGTTGTTTTCTCCTCTGCTGTGTGGCCATGACACTTTTAGGTTTTAGAACAGATAACTGAGAAAATCTGGTCTGGTAATAATGCACACAGCCAATGTCTTTATCATCCTACTCACTTCTAATGTTTTCATTAGCCATGAAGAACATTAAACAGACTCAGGCTGAAAACTTCCATTCACTCGATTTATAGTTCATTGCATATGTAGATATTATGAGTATCCAGTGAATTTGCTTGAGATTTCAATGCAGCTGTGGAAGTGAATGTTTTATTTATTGCCAGTTTTCAAAAATCCAAGTAACCCTGTTGAATAATTGAAATGTAGGCCCCTGACTATATGCTCACCACTACACACACTTTCTCTCTGTAACTTAAACTCAACTAAAGTCAAACTGTGGACTGAAATGTATATGTAGAAGACAAAAATGTACTGTATGTAAAGAGTACCGTATATTGGTGTTGTTTAGATATCCTTTTAGCCAGCTACTCTGCCCTCATATGGACACAGCACTTAGCTGTGCTGCTTAATTTCATTACTTTAACGGATCTAGCGAGGTGGCAGTGCGAGGCAACAAAAGAATTTTATTTTTTTGCGAGTGCAGAGAAGGAGACAGGATATGAAAACACAAGTTGAGCTCTGTGATAGCCAAATTGGCCGGACACATTAAACCAATTTGCTTGGCTCAGTAGGAAGCAGCCTATTGGAGATGACATGGGCATGATAATAAGACTGTGGCTTGTCAGTAGACATCCACTCTTTAGTTATTGTGTGTTTGTGTATGCCTGTGTGTGTGCGCGTAATAGAGGTGGAGTGGATGAGCAGGACTCTTCTGCCTAATTCCCTGACACCAGAGCTTCATCTTATCATGTCATTCCGTTGAGTAGCAAGTGCCGTCGATTAGCTTGGTTTACTTTTCATATGCAGGCTGGCAAGTCCTTTGCGACTTATTAATTACTTTGCTGTTCTGTAATTACAAGGCTGCTGAGACCAAGGCTGGTGTTGCTTATGTTGGCTGTCATTGTGTCTTATTTTCCCGACCATGTTGATACTTCCAGGTGCACGCCTACACCATGGATGTTGCCACCTCTTTCTTCAATCTTTCTACTGTAAAGCGTTTTCTTTTAAAGAGAATACCCTTAAATGCGTCATACTTCATAAAAGGAAAAAGAAGATTATGATAACTAAAAAAATTTGTGCATGTCCTTAGTTACCTTGTTGCTGCTGGCGTTGTGCTCAAGCAGGGAGCCAACCAAGCATTAACAGTGATCCCAAACAGAGGAGAACAAAACATAAAGCATAACCTTCACAGTGGAGGAATCTACCATTCAGCTACCATGTGTCTACCTATGTGTTTGTGTGTGTATGTGCGCACACACATACCCTTGTGCTACCACCGGCTGTGCTCTGAAGCACCAGTCTTGCTGGTTCCCTCAGATTGGAATGGGCTTCCCTGTAGTGGCCGCCTGCCCCCTGAAGGCTCTTAGATCCCTCCTGGGGTCTTTAGACTTAACGTTTTAGGCAGCAGGGTGCCTTAGCTGCAGCAATAAATGGGTATAGATAAAAGTGACCACACAGTAATGTGCAGTAAAATACACAGCACACCGAAGGCTGCATAGGTGTACATGGCGTGGCAATGTATTCTTTGAACTGCCAGCAGCTGGGTCTCCTTGCTGTAAATCAAACACTTTCAAAGTCAAACAAAGTAGAACTCGCTCCGCTGTGTCTTGGCACTGTTCCAGCCTGAGAGAGCTTTTATTTCTGCCACATCTTCCTTCACCGTGCCCCCTAGGCATGTGCTGTAGAAACAACACGCAGCTGAAAGAATGAGTTATGTGAATCTGTTCTCACCTTCTATCTCATTAGTATTAGAGAAGTGATTTATCCCGCTCGCCCTGAATCTCTCTCTCCTTGTCCTTGCCTTTTACAGTTCAGCACTTCTACAGCTACATTAGTAATGAGATTAATTGATTGGATGGATATACAATGGGTACCGTTTTATTTCCTCTAAATTCACCTAACTACATGTCAAAAACAATCTGTTTTAAAACAACTTCTTCTCCTTTATGCAATCATTGGAGTACATTACGCTCTCCCAATCAGGAAATTACAATTTGCTGCAATATGAGGAGCATTTTTTTTTTTTTGGAAACGGCGTTACTCTGCCAGTGTATGTTTGCATGCACGTGCTATGAATGTGTCTGAGAAAGTCTGACACTCTAATAGGAGAGATCCCACTGTCTCTTCTGTTCCCGCTTATCTGCAGCACAGTTTGAAATCTGACTCCCATGTCTAAAGCCCTGTGTGCATCTGAAGGGAATTGACAGCCACTGTGTTTTGCAGTGGCTCTTATGTGTTTGTGGCAACAGAGGCGAATGAGTCGGCACTCTCAGATGTTATTGTCTAAACAAAGGGCCCTTTAAGTGGTGGGCACACAAGATTTGTTGTCAAACGTTGCCTCTGCCTGCTCTTCAGGGTAGCAGTGGTGATGCAGAGTGCTAATGGTGTATTGAAAATGGGATATTTGGCTGGTCTCATCTTTTTCTATTGTACTACACAGATGTATTCAATTGGCCCCTCTCTGGGTTTATGTCTTAGAGAGAAATCTTTTTGGGGCCTTTAGCATACAGATCAATTGCTGGTTTGCTCCATTTCTTATTGATTTTTGCTCTGTTTGGTACTGAAATACTGTTTTTCATTATCTATTGCTCTGAGCATTGTTTAGTAAAACAAGAACTTGTGCTTGCTCCCTCTTTCTTGGCTTTCCCCTGCTCATGCTCTGAGTCTCCTTTTTGGATTCCCTTTCTTTCTGCTCTTGTCATCTCAGATAAGCGTTGCAATTGCTCATGTTACTGACGACCCAAGCCAAATTCATAATGATGAGATTATCTTGTCAACAGTACAGGGTGTATATGTCTGGTGTATTGATCTGCGCGCAGTCCTAATAAATGAAGTACCACGACGGAAGCGTTGGCTCAATGATAACTCTGAACAGATCTTGCTATTTATACACTCTCAACACTGCCGAGATGATGAATGGAACTTTGTCCCCTTTTCTCCTGTTTCCTCTCCTCTCCTCTCCCCGGGCTGATGGGGTAAAGCATCTCTCTTCGCACACGCCGTCTAAAATGCGTCCTCTTTGAGGTCACGTTGACATGGTGAGTCGATGTACTCCCAGGTGGAGAGACATGGGTGCAGCCGTGGGAGAAACCAATCAGATAGCCTGCAAGGGAGGGGGAGTGGGGAGGAAACAAATTACCAGCGCTGGTGCCAGTGCCTGTGTGTGTGTGTGTGTGTGTGTGTGTGTGTGTGCCTCTGTGTGTGTCTTTAAGTGACTGAGGTTTGAAGGGGAGTTCATCTGTGCATTTGAAGAGAAGGTCAGTGGGGTTTAGAGCATGAGATTATGTGTGATTGTTTCTTCTGTGGGCTAGCTGATTAATACTAAAGCTGTTCTGACAGATTCTTAATGCACCATAGACACACTTAAAAGAGACTGAGAAAAACTAGCGCGCAAAGCTTTGACAACAGAGCATTATCCTAAAGCCTTTTCTGTCAGCCTTTACCCAGGTGAATGGACAGTATCCTTTCTGTCTTTCACTCCTTCTGTTTCTGGTTCTTCCTCTGCTAAGATACCTCACACCCATTGACCCAATACATGTACAGTAGATAGGTCACCTTGAAGTGAAACATAGTCCATCTGCAACAGGAGAGGGAGAACCCAGGTGTGTGTATGTGCACTTGTGCATGTATTGATATTAGACATATGCACGCATTCTGTGCCTCTGTTTGTGTATTTATAAATCTGCGTCTGGCCTTGGTTTGGAGCTTTGGGGAAATATCTAAAATCCTTTCATCCACAGAATGGCTCTTCCTCCATCAATTCAAATGGAATAATTTGCTGTTTAATGATTTTGTTCACAAGCGCTCAGCTTCTGTCTTGTTAACCCACAAACAAGACCACAATTTGTGCAGGGCTTGTTTTAACACTAAATTACAGAAAAGCCTGTTTTTTGTTGCTTTTTAAAAAAATAAAAATAGAATACATACAGGATAAGTAGTAGATGAGAGGGTTTAATAATATTTGTTGGAAAATGTGAAAATAAGATAAAGTCAGACACTGGTTTACTATAAATGACTCCAAACACTGAAGGAGACCAGACTTGGTGAGTTTATTTTGCCTTTTATGTATTCTTGAGTGTTGGCTCAGTTTTGTAGATATTTCTAGTGACTTGTCCCCATTATTTAATTACATTGAAGGAATAGTACAAGATATACCAAAATATTAGGTAAAGTCTCATTTTGATTGTGTGCCAAATAAACATTCCTTTAACTAGGGTTCAGTGACATGACTAAAACACACTCTTAGTCATGTGACAATTTAGAGTCTTTACAGTTAAAATGTGGTCAGTTTAAACACAAACGCATGGAGATGGTAACTTACATAGCTAATATCAACCATATATAGTTTTACAATTGTGGTTATTTTTTTATATATTCTATAAACAAGCTTAGGATATGAACATCTTTGATAGTCTGCCTAACTTTAACAACAAAGTAAGTAGTTTGACAGGACGTTTCTTATTGTGGTGTTGATATACGAACAAAGACACAGTAACACCTAATATTTTAATCAGACATTATCATGCTATGTTGTTCACTCTCCTTTGTACAGACTTTGAACATATAGTTTAATATGATTATTGGAGTCCTTGCTAGTAAATATGAAGCTACAGCCAGCAGCTGGTTAGCATAACTAAATGACTGTGCAGGGCTGGCCTGGCTCTGTCTACCTGTTTTAATGTTATCAGCCCTTTAATGGCCATTATCAGTAGTCATTGCTAAAATGCACTCACCGTCACTTTATTAGGTACTTGCTAGTACTGGGTTGGACCCCCTTTTCCCTTCAAAACTGCCTTAATTCTTCATGGCATAGATTCAACAAGATGCTGGAAACATTCCTCAGAGATTTTGGTCCATATTGACTGCTGGCTGCAGATTTGTCAGCTGCACATAAATGACATGAATCTCCCATTCCACCACATCCCAAAGGTGCCCTATTGGATCTGGTGACTGTGGAGGCCATTTGAGTACAGTGAACTCACTGTCATGTTCAAGAAACCAGTTTGAGATGATTTTAGCTTTGTGATGTGGAGCGTTATCCTGCTGGAAGCAGCCATCAGAAGATGGGTACACTGTGGTCATAAAGGGATCGACATGGTCAGCAACAATACTCAGGTAGGCTGTGGTGTTTAAACAATGCTCAGTTGGATACTAAGGGGCCCAAAAGTGTGTCAAGAAAATATCCCCACACCATTATACCACCACCAGCAGCCTGAATTGTTGATATGAGGCAGGATGGATCCATGCTTTCATGTTGTTTACACCAAATTCTGACCCTACCATCCGAATGTTGCAGCAGAAATCGAAACTCATCAGACCAGGCAGCGTTTTTCCAATCTTCTATTGTTCAATTTTGGTGAGCCAGTGCATATTGTATCCTCAGTTTCCTGTTATTAGCTGACAGGAGTGGCATCCGGTGTGGTCTTCTGCCACTGCAGCCCATCTGCTTCAAGGTTCAATGTGTTGTACATTCAGAGATGCTCTTCTGCATACCTTGGTTGTTTCATAATAATAATAGTTTAAAAGAAAAAAAT
>VUQI01020013.1:0-15000 GCA_015106735.1 Paratilapia polleni | reverse complement strand
TACACAGACCTAGGGATGGGGATTATTGGAACATGTAACTATATGTAAATTCTTAAGCGTCACAAAGGTACCAATATGTTTCCAAGCAGTAAAAGGTTCATATTTCCACCATTTCTTCTAGATTTTAAGGTGCAATATTGGGAGATAGACTGTGTTCAGCCAAATACAAAAAGAAATTAGGTAAAATATTGCTCTTAGATTTTGCTCCAGGCATGCTCTCGGTTTGAACTTTCCTGCAGCCTTTGTTCTCTGTGTGCCTGGATTTTACGAGAGAAGTCTTTCTCTCGTAAAATCTCTGTTTTTCTCCGGGTGCTCCAGTTTCCTCTGAAGAAAAGTGCTATACAAATGCCAGTATCTCCAAGTGTATGAATGAATATTAATAAAAATATATAATATAAATTAATGAGTAATATACGTTGCACCTTTGCACTTTTTTAAAAAAAAAAGTCCACTTATGTATCATTACGTGATTAAAGTACAAAAGGCTCAAGATTGGTCTGTAAGATACAAACCACAAGGATACAAATAAGTACCATCTTTCAAAGGTACAGGATATCTAATGGTACAATAAGATACTGCATTTTTGCAATTGTACATTATAACCAGCTAAACACTGTGTGATTTCTATCTCAAAGGTCCAAAAGACAACACAATATTTTTTATGAAATGTGTGATATGCCTGTATTCCCTGACCTGACTGGAGGGCGATCATGTTGTCCACCTCCTCCTGTGGGCTGAGCTCCTCCCTCATGTGCTCTCTCTGGATGCGATGGGCTGCGTTGGCGCTGGAAAGCATCTCGATGGACGAGCGGTCAGAGATGTACTGCCTGTCACTGTGTGAGTTATTTTGTACATTTGTGGCACTATGACGAAAAATGACAGGGCTCTTGCAATTGCTGTAAACCTCAGAACAAAGCTTTTTGATGCTGCTCACTCTGCTAGAATTGCAACCTCCATCATTAGCTATTAAAATGTTGGAGGAGATCATGTTTCAGACAAGTGGAGAGCTTTTGTTTCAAAAACAGATAACTGGCAAAAAAAAGAAGTGAGTTACAAAGGCTAGAAATCACATCATGCAGTAATAAACTCCTGGCAGATATATTATTGGTATTTTATGCTATCGTACAGTAAAAATCGGAACCATTTTCATGTTACAAATTATCTTCTTAATAAAGAGGTACTGCACCAAACTGTCAGATTTTGAAACTTTTACAGTAAATGTGTCAAGCTCCGAAAACAATGCAACCAACAAACCTTCATTAGACATTCCCTGTATGGTTAAAAACCAATGTCTTTCAAATTCTTTTTTTTTTTTTTTTTTAATATAAGCACTCTGCTTTGAGCTTATGGTCCTACAAGGTCACATAACTCTGATAACATCAAACTCTAATAAATACTACATTATAAAAGATTAAAGATCCTGTGTTTTTGGTCTGCATATTTTGGCATCTGCTCAGTTTTAATCTCTTATGAGTCCTCCAACTTTATGAAGGTATAACATAACATTTGCTGGTCTGTCCCTTTAAAGACACATCATATTGCAAACCAGTGAACACATTTTACAGACTATAGATGTTAATCTATAGTCTGTAAGATGTGTTCACTGGTTTGCAGTGCAACTGAGACTGAACTGATGTAATCTAACTTTAAATAAAAAAACCTGTTGAGCAGCCGGAGGAGCTGCTGCGCTCCACCCCAGCTCCGGATCTCTACCCGGGTGTCGGGGTCCTCGCAGAGCTGGACCAGGACCCAGGCGACACTCCATAACAGCTTCAGGTGCTGGCCATGCAGCAGGCTTAGCAGGACTGGCAGGCCATCCAGCTCCCTCACCTGGACCCTCACAAGCTGAACTGGGCACAGCAGCCTCAGCAGCTCAGCACTCATCCTAGAGGAAGTTAACACCCATATTATTTATGTTTTGTGAATATCACTTGACACTTGTGGAGATAATAGAAACTTTATTACTCCATATCTTTTTTACACTCTATTTTATGAGTCCATCTCTGCTTCTTTCCAAATTTTATGACTCTGTACATCAGCTCTGATGAATGAAAGACCATTTGCATAAATTACAATAACATCAACAAAGAAGTGATTTCTTACCTCTTTGACAGAAGGTCATATTCCTGCAGTATTACAAGGAGGCTCTCCACTATCGGTAGCTTCCCAATCTGCTCCTTGCATTCTAGGCTGCAGAAAAAAAAGTCTTGCAACAGATGAAATCATCTATGTATTTAAAGTCTTCAGTGCAATATTTACTTACCTTTCAGCCAAAGTGGTGAGCGCCAGCAGTGCTCCCAGTAGCACACTGCTATCTGTTGTGGAGAGGAGCTTCACCAGAGTCTAGAAGAGTCACAGTTGGTATATGTTTACACAAAGTATCAGAAATTTGTGATGGCAAATGAAGTTCAGAGAGACACTGACAGTGCACTTGTGCTAGAGGGAAAATGCAACTTCTTTTAATTTTTTAATTTAAACAAGTAATGTATGCCTTTTTCAACCCTACTTGTCAGTCTTAGAGGCTACAATGTTCATTAGTATGGTCCAAAATATCAAAGCATTAGGCAAAACAAATGGATAACTAACACTGCTCAATCTATGTTCCTACCCTCACCTACAGCCACGAGCTGTGGGTAGTGACTGAAAGAATGAAGTAGCATTAGCTTCCTCTGAAGGGTATCTGGGCTCAGCCCTAGAGATAGATTTAGGACCTCGGTCATTCTTGAGGGGCTCAAAGTAGAGCTGCTACTCCTCCACACTGAAAGGCATCCGACCAGGACAGCTCCTGGACACCTCCTAGGTGAGGTCTTTTGTGCTGTCCAACTGGAAGGAGTATCCCAGGGTATACCCAGGACACACTGGAGAGCTCATGCCTCTTGGCTGTCTAGGGAACACCTCTGTGTGCCCCCAGAAGGGCTAGAGGAGGTGGCTGAGGAGAGGGAGGTCTGGGCATCTCTACTTAGACTGCCACCTCCACAAAATGGACTTGGATAAGGGGCAGAAAGTGAATGGATGGATGGATGGTAATACAAAACCCTATTGTCTTGGTATTTGTAGAAAGACTAGGATAAAGCCCAAAAATGTAAAGTTGTAGTATGAAGAGATGAAATATTTAAAAGAACCAGAATTTTTGTCTCAGTATAGTTCCTGTTGGGTTAACCAGTTTTAAACCCCAGGAAGAGCTGATGGTACAATCAAACTTCGGGCTTCTGAAGAGCTTGAAAAGTTTCAAGATCTGTGTCATCTAAGCTGTGAGGTTATGGTGTTCTCTGAAAAACCGAGGCATGCATTTAATCGGAATAGAAAACCTTCTGCCAGTTTTCTAAAAGTTTCTATAATTGAGGGTTTTGTAAAAACGCTGTCTGGAATTTATAAATGGGCTCAGTAATCTAAGTGATTAAATTTAGATGTTTATTTACCACAAACATTAAGATTCCTCATTTCTCCTATTGGGCAAATTCTGCTATTAACTGTGGAAACTAAACCACGGTCTTATGGAGAGATAAATGAATTGTTATTTTTAAATTATTAAAAGTAGTAATAGTAAAATTAATAGTAAAATAACCATAATAGTAAAATTAATGTCAGCTGGATAAAATAGAACCAATAATTGTTACCATTAGTGTATTCTTCCAGTGCTTAAACACAAATCACTTCCTGTAAAGTTACATGGTTTAACCAAAGTTTATCTAGAAGCACCAATTAGCTTGAAACACCTCCAGGCACTTACTTTGGCAATTATTTGGAAAAATTATCTAAATTAACTTTCATTTCAATGATCACTGGGACATAGAAACTGCATGTATAGAACTGCCATTCAAATCTGGCCATCTCCCATAGATTTCCATTCAGGATTCTTTGAGTGTCACATCTGTCTTATAATGACTCTCTCTGGTTTAACCAGACATGCCAGCGAAGTGACAACAAACAGCACACAGTCACCGATAAGCCCGTCACAACTTATCACTTACCCTGTGAGCGCCACTCTCTGTGACCCAGACTCTTTGATCTTCAGTGGCAGAAAGCTTCTGAAAGATGTCTGCAAGACAATCAAATAATCTGCCATGATAAGGACAAATACAAATTATCAGTGTTTCTCTGTGAGACTGCCTTCAGATTACTCACAGGTCATCGTGACCAGCTTCTGCGTGGCAAATGCCTGCTCGCCACAAGATATGTACGCGGCAGTGATAGACTCCATATACTAAGAGACAAACAGAACAGTGTTCAGGGTGGCATGAGATCAATGTGGTTACAAAACATTATTTTCTTTTTAAAGTTTAGGCAAAATCTTACAGCATTTACCCTTGCAAGTAAACTGATGCCTTGAAGCTGATGGAGGATTTTCTAAAAGAAAGCAGATAAAAGTGTCATTTGCTGTTTTTGTATTGTGGAAGTATTAATTTATTACATTAAAAACATGACAAATTAAAGTTTTTTAACTTGTACCTGATGGTGGGGATCTCTGATCAACAATCGTAAGCAGATGAGAACTCTAAGGACTGACTCCGGAGGGGCATGATCAATCCATTCACTGTTGAAAAAGTAAATATTATCATTGCAGTCAGCCTTCTCTATGATGAGAGAAGAAATGTTTAAATACTTCAAAAATACTTCACCTGCAGAGTCGGTTCTTGATCAAAGATGTAAGGATGTCAGAGAACTGTTTATGCAGCGGGTGGCTGCTGAAGCATCTTTGGTCTCTGTATGTTACACTGGTAAACAACAGGATAATGATGCATAGTTAAATCCAAAGAACAGATGCAGATTGTATTTAATACTTTAAAGAAATAGCTAATCGCACAATTAATGTTTAGACACCAATATTGGAACACAATTAACTAATTTCTGTTTACACCCTCTTGAAGTTTCACAGTAAGGTGCTTTAAAAAGGACAGTTTTGACTAGCTGCATATAAACACTGCTTAACAAACCAGCTCATTGCTACAGGAAGGCCTACTGATTAACAACACAGGATATATGAGTGGTAAAAGGGCAAATACCAGCTATAAAATTAATTATTTAGTTGGAACTTGTTTTGAGAAATCAGTCAATCAATCTTTATTACAAACTCATTGATCCAGACTTAACATAAACAAGAAATCACATATAAATGCTGAAAAAAAGAAAACAGATCACTGTCTTACAGAAAGATAGCTGTACCAGTGTATCCACAGCTGGGATTGGCAGCACATGATACTAAATCTTAGGCTAGGTCAACCCACAATGATTTAATTTTCAGAGGCATTAAGCCAGCAAAATAAATTTATACATGAGGTTTATTAACAAACTGGGTCTCTTCAGTATTAATTTCATGATAATTACTACTAGTAGTTTTAGAAAAGCCTTGGAGTGGTAATTGTGTGCTTTGTGATCTTATCTAATATTATTTCAGAGATTATGAACTCCTTGGGATATTTAACCTGAATTTGTCCAGTTCGGAGGCCTCAGTGCTGATGTCGCTCTCGCTCCAGTGTCTACTGGTGTTTCTTTGAGGAGGGATGGATCTGCTGGCTCCACTGCTGCATGCTTTACTGTGACTCAACACTGCCACCTGCAAACATAGGGAGTCTCACACCACAATATACACAGGTTTTTAGAAATATGAGTTGGTTTGCATGCTCTTTTATTAAAATGTCTAGACATTCAGCCTCAGTGTGGTGTCATTTGTTGTTGTTGTTGTCGTCCACCTCTTGTCTGGTGCTGTTTTTGGCAAGCAGGGACTGGAGCCTCCGGAGATCATGAGATGCCCTAGAAAACATGCTTATCAGGTGATTTGTGTTTGTCATATCAAAGAGATGAATTTTGAACTGGGTCACGGAAGTTAAATAACTGTAAGGATGAGATAACCTAGCATACTTGCTGTGGATTCCTGTAGATTTCAGGGTCGGTTTTACTCCTTGTCTCCCTTTTTTAACAGACATTTTCAGCGTTCCCCTTTGTTTCCATGAGGAACCTGCGAAGCACGTAGATAGTTAAAGCTTAACATAAGAAACTCAGTGATAACAGGGCTAGCTTACACTGGCCAAAAACGACAGCTGCGCTGATACCAGGTGAAAAAAAAACAAAACAAACCAAAAAAAAAAAAACTCAAGATAGCCTCTTACCTTTCCCACACCATCGCAAACTAATAATAGAAAGCTGATTTGAGTTTCTAAATACAAATGTCGCCTTATTAAATATCCTAGGTTAGCTTTAGTGGTGCAACACCTTTGCGAGCAAATAGCATTAGACAGTCTCGGTTGCTATGGATACAACCGACGCTCTTCCAATTCTGTCGCCGTATTTTGTGTTATGTCGGACTACTTGACACACGCACACACACACACACACACATATAATATCTATACATTCATATTTTTAAAGGAAGTGCCAATAACTTAAAATCCTTCAACTCACGTACAAAGTCCTGAATGAATGAATATTATAAGATATAAGATAACATACACTTTATTTATCCCAAAAGTTGGGAAATTTTTTTGTTACTTAAGCTCAACATTAAGTTAAAAACAACCTATAACAAAATAGCTTAAATAAGTATAACAGTATACAGGTCAACACAATAAAATGCAATATGACAAAACAAATACCTTATTAAAGGAAAAACAATTTGAAACAAATTAAAATAAGTACATTTAAATAAAAATAATAAATAATAATATAGGGGAGGCGAGGTGGTGCGGTGGTTAGCACTGTCGCCTCACAGCAAGAAGGTCCTTGGTTTGAATCCAGGCCGGGGCCTTTCTGTGTGTCTGCCTGGGTTCTCTCATGTACTCCGGCTTCCTCCCACAATCCAAAGACATGCATGGGGTTAGGTTAATTGGTGATTGAGTGATGATGTGAGTGTAAATGGTTGTTTGTCTCTCTGTCTTGGCCCTGCGACAGACTGGCGACCTGTCCGGGGTGTATCCCACCTCTGGCCCCATGACAGCTAGGCTAGGCTCCAGCCCCCCCTTGACCCTGAACTGGATAACCGGAAAAGGATGGATGGATGAATTAATAATGTAATTATATAATAAAGTAAAATAACTCATATTCAATAAAGCAACATAAAACAGAAATAAAAATAGCTAAATTTAGTAAATAACACAGCAAATATCAGTGTACACAGAGTGTTCAGTGTTGCAACAGTGCAGGGTTGAAATAAAATGTTGACATGATAGAACAGATGATTCTCTGCTAGTCAGATGTGTTGCATTAAAGAGCGTTATTGCACAAGGTATGAAATGTTTCCTGTATCTGTCCTTGTGGCAGCACTCTCAGACTGCAGGCTTATTTGTGGTTCCTAGAGTTTCCTGAAGTAGAACTGGAGGCAGAGCCTTCAGCTATCAGGCTCCTCTCCTGTGGGGGACAAAAATCTGGCAGAGTCCAAGGGCCATTACCCTCCAAAACTCAGAATTTTTCATTGTATGTCCTGCGATTCCACATAGTATAACCTAACTATACTGACTAAATTGTAGTATTACTAAGACATTTTAAGTTTTTACCTTTTAATAGAGTGACCATATGGGGCAAAGAGTGTGTTTGTTTTCGATAATGTGGGACACATTACTCTTGCTGGCAGGTGGTCTGAAAAACTATGCAGGTTTGGCATAAATCATATAAATGTCAAATATACTCTTTTATTTGAATGCAATTTCCCCATCTTCTATAAGTATAAATAAGGTTTGTTTTTATGGTCTATAGACTTGTTTTACTACAATATATGTTAAAACCATTAACTGTTACCTTAACTGCGGTTCTGCATGATAGTCATATTTGGGTTTCAGTAGGAATGCATCGATCAACACATCTCTTTTTGAGTCACACCTTTCTTGTGAGATATGACTTGACTTTTGTAAACTGAAGCCAATTAGAATGTGGAACATTGTCTCAGTATATGGGATGAGAGACAACAGAAAAAATACTGTGCAGTGCCACATAAAGCAAGACATCTGGTTATCCTACCTTCACCCTGAGCACTGGTTGGCCTTTGCTGCATCTGAGGTGCTTGCAGAGTTCCAAGAATTGAAGCAGTTCTTGCAACTTTGCAGCCATCTTGAAATCCCTCAAGGGACTTATTTGGGCAGTTATGAAGCATTATCTAAATTAACTTTAATTTCAATGTTCACCGGGACTCCCCAGTTAAATCAGATAAAGACCTCTTAAAAAGTTTGCAAATTCTGAACCAAAATGAGGTTTTAAAAAGCCCCCCATCCTGGAAGTTGCACTTACACCACCATCTTTGCGGTTGCAGAATAGAGAATATGTTTCAGTTCAGGGCTCTTTGAGTGCCATGTCTGTCTCTTATAATGTCTACCCACACCCCAGGTTTCAGATGCATTTGTATTGTGCTGCATTTAAATAAATAAAATCCAGAAGTTGATCAGTTAAAATAGGCTAGATGTATGTACCATGCACATTTAAGAGGGTTATTGCTGATGTCAGACAAAGGTGAATTATCAGAAATTAATTTCTGATTGATATCAGGAAGAGGACAAAAGAGCAAATCACTTTTCAATGTTCAGGAGTTATCCTATTAAATAAAAAAAAGCTGAGAATAATTATTTGAAAGCAAAATTGCTGAGAGTCTCCAGTATATGTTTTTCTTAACATAGTCAGAGACAATTCCGCCATGAAACAGGGCAGAAATTATGTTAACTGGCCCATGAAAAACCACCAAAAGGAAATGAAGTGTCAAAGTGCTCAAAATTTCATGGGGGAGGATCTCCAGAACCCCCACTTTTAATGTGTCTTTTATATTTCTCAAGTGAAACCTACGTCCATGATTTTTTTAAATAAACTGTGATGGAGGAGTAACCAGTTTTGCGTGTTGAAAAAGAAGATTGTGACTAAAGAAACAAAGAAGGAAAGAGTTTCGTTTCGCTTTAACGGTTGTTGTGGTTAGTTATCGCGAGATGACACCGGGAGTCAAAGAAATTGAATTGTTATCGCGAGACTGCAGTGTTCCTCCCCATTGTGATTCACGTACACTTTTACGTAAGATTTTCGGCATTGTTTCGTTGAGTAAGGGAGGCGTTGCGCGCCCCTTTGTGCGTAGCTCAAGCAAAAGCAGTGAGGGGAATGTCGGCTTGTGAATGATCGGTGTTTGAGGCGGCAGGGAGCGTCAACGTTATGGGTGAGAATGCTTCAGTCAGCTAATGTCACGACTTATTCAGAAAACCGTGTTGTAAACTGTAACTGTGATAATTTCAGTTAAGTGAATTCACTATTTAAACAATTTGGCTTTGCTCGGTTTAGCTTCTGCAGTTGTCTGAGCAACCAACGCCCAGTCGTCCGCCTCCAGTAGGATTGTAGCTAGCTAGTTGTTAGCCTCCGTTCGCTAGCAGGCTGCATAACCTAACGGGAGTGTCATTTCCTGTCTTAAGCTATTCAGCAAAGTCTTCCATTAAATGTTTCTGTGTATTTTATGGGTTAACACGTTAACCCCGAGTTACTCTTTTTTATAAACCCGGTCTACAAATGTTAGTAACTTGTCTAACGAGCTAAGTTGGTGTCGTATTTCGGATTTAAACGGCTCATGTTAATGCTAAGTTGCATGCTTTCAGCCTCAAGAAACGTTACTGCTTTGAGCTGTTGTGGGTTTCGGTTTAGCGTTTTTGTTTTTTGTTTTTTAAAGGTGTGATAGCATTAAGTAGTACAGTATTATGCAGAATAGAGTGAGTGTCGTTAGCGCAGCCGTGCAGCCTTTTTGAAATGCTCTTTTAGCCAGAAATGGGTGCTGCATTAGTGCGTGATCAATAATTTGATCAAACTCCCATGATTGGAGTATCTAGGTTAGGCAGTCAAAGCCAGATCTGGGGGATGTATCAGGTTAGGAGGGGGAGGAGGGCAAGGCTGCCGTTCTAATCTGGATTAAAGTGGATCTAGCACCTCAGAGTTCATGTTTTGACTTTTAAGTTCATTAGCTTCAGACTGTGGCCTCTAAATCAGAATACTGTACCTACTCTTCCCCCCCTCTCTCTGTCAAACTGAAACATCAGATTTGGTGCTCTGCTGAGGTCTTCTAAAATCTGCACAAGCAAACTGTAGCTTTCACCTGCCACCACTTCCTTTAGCAGACCTCTCACAAATACCGGAAAGGAAACACACGGCTGTAATTTGAAAATGTCAGTTCTTACATTTTTTTTGTTTGTTTGTTTTTAGTTAAAAAAAAAATAAAAATTTGTTTGGTTACCTGTCTGCAAAACCCAATTTACAGTATTTCCTAAACTGAGGCAGCTCAATACAGCTAAAATTAAACTGCACATCCTGTAGGCAAATCAGCACATTAAGTCTTGTTATCACACAGAAGACTCGTGGGTTGCTGTTGGTGGGCAGGACATGCTCTGGTGTAAGAAGCAGAAATTCTCTCATAGCCACAGGCGAAAAGAAAAATCTGCAGCAGTGAATGAACCTTGCTTTGTGGTGCTACAGACATTAAAAGAGCAACAACTGGCCAACTGGCTTGTGTTGCTCAGATTGTGAATTATTTTGCCCCCAGGCTTCAAAACTAGGGAAACTGAATCTGGAGACAGGGTGGTTGGTTTGTCAGAAGGCCTGAGATTGATTCTCTTTTGCTTTTTTTTGATTTGTGCTCTGCCTCTGTGTTTCTTTGTGACCCTGGAAATGCTGGCTCTTCCTGCACACACTGGGACTGCATTACGTCGATCAACGCCAAACAGCTGTAAGTACAGAAATGATGTTTCATGCCTGAAATGTAACTGGATAGCAGTTTTTTCAACACTTTTTATGCAGAGAAGGATCTCATGAATACAAACCAGAATGTGTGATCCTTTAAAAAATTGACTGTGAAACCAAAGGCAAGTGACTGAACAAGACACAACATTCACAAAATAACATATTGGTAAAAACTAGTACTGGGCATTATGGTGAAAAAATGCATTGCATGGTATTTTTTATGGTATGTCATGGTATTATTTTGATTACTATTATTTTTGCACATCTGGATCTTTATGTAGGTTTACAATGACTCATTCCTTTGTCAGGAGTATATAGGATTAAAAACATTTTAATATCATCATAAAAAAATAGGACATAAATACAATAAATAGTTTGGTCTTCAGTTCTGTTAACAAAACTGAAATACTTGGCTCAGAGCTATAGACTCAGGCTGCCTGTGATACTTTTAGGTTAGATGTAATGTCACCTTTTTGTTGCTGCAGTTTTTAAACAAAGTCAACATCTGGCTCATCAGCATTAATCTTTTTAAAGAGCTGCTTTGAAACAAACTTCCTTTGGACTTATTCTGCCAAACTTTGATGCACAAATCATTCTGTCTCCAGGTAAAAACACCTGTTAGTCTTGAGTAACATGTTATCTTTGCCTCACCTGGTTCCCTCTCACTGCGTAAAATTTCAGCACAGAAGCAGTGCAACCAGAAATGAAGCAAAACAAGTTTTTTTTTCCTTTTTTTTTATAAACTGAAAAACTTCCAAACAGCAGACACAGCTCCTCTAGGTCACGAATTATTTTGGAGCAGCTCTGCTCTCTTTTCTTTATCCTCCATCTGTCTTTACTGTTCTTAAACTTAGCAACGGAGCCCCTCCCAGCTGCTACCTGGCTAGCATTAGCAAGCATGCCGTTCAGCAGTGTAGTTTTATAACTCTGCAGTTATTAGTGTTAGATACTGGTTTTGTTTCAGAGATTATTGTGTGACCTCTTTCCCCAATTGAACAAAGTTAGTTTTGTAGTATTGATTGTTGTTTTATATTCATTTATATGATCCACGTGATTCGAGCCATGCTTGATAAGGGTGCACAGTTAATACAGTTTCCCACTGAACACACTTATTAACTAGTGGCTGACAGTGTAATGTATTTAAACCACTTTGAAAGCCCTTGTGGGTGTTTTGTCTTTTCACCAGTATGGAGGTATTTGAAACATTTATATCACGCCTGAAATCCCGACGAGTAAACCGCCCAACACTACTGTGTGGATGTGTACAGCTCTATTCAGGAATTTGTTGTGCTTAATTGTGGTTTAATTTTATAACACATCTAGAATATTGTGGCTTCTTGATATTTTCAGTGAAAACTAAAGCAGCTGCAAAGTAAATATGTGAGAATATGAAAACAATTTTTTTATCCAGCTTTAATAATACTTACAGGGAAGTTTAAAAGCAACCATGGAGTCTGTTTCAGTTGAGGCAACATGGGAATAGGTCGATCAAGACTTTTCTTTTGAACATTGAAGATTAGGTTTCTTTATGGTTTTAATGTTAACGTTTTAACTTTCTTACAGCAACAGAAGAATCTGGAAGGATATGTTGGCTTTGCAAGCCTCCCCAACCAAGTGTACAGGAAGTCTGTCAAGAGGGGCTTTGAGTTCACCCTGATGGTCGTGGGTAAGAACGCATGGTGCTCAGCACTCAAGTTTTCCCTTGTTTTGTTTGAATCATTTCATTGTATTCCTTGCGGTTGCCATTTTAAAGTCCGTCACTGTGTGGTTTGTTTTAGAGAGAGAGAGAGACAGATGTGTGTGTGTGTGTGTGTGTGTGTTTGTGTACACAGCCATATTTATACACAAGGGACAGACCCCCAGCTTTGTAGTGTTAAATGCTGAGTCAAAGAGGAGGGGTGTGGATTGCATTGCTGTTTGAATTAATCTCAGTGTCAGGTCCATGACGCTGTCTCCCAGAAAAGAAGCATTTGGGTTGGATTTATCTGAAAGTGCACTCAGCGAATCAGAAATGCAGACATTCTTTTACGGATGTGGTGGTTGACGCTGTGCCAAGATTCTCGTTGGCTGATCAGGCCCTATTTGGAGGGACAGTGTATCCTGGGGTCAAAACCATTTCCTGTGGTGGGACCGAGAGAATTCATACCCAGCATGCATCTAAGAATGTGACGTCTCTTGTTGCGTTCTCAACACACAGTTTTCTTTACAGGCTTAACTTAAAGTGTTGCTAATAGATGTCCAAACATGTTAGTGAGCAGTCTTTTAATTACTGTTATTAGATAGTTCAAATAAAGGATTACTTTTGCTTTCCCATCTCCTCCGCAGTGTTGCTGCTGGATAGTGATCAAGTGGGCCTCTGGGGCCTGTGAATGCTTCGGTCTGTTTGTAACAAATATCTTCATTTTGGGAATAATTGCTGAAAGGATTAAACAAATGGCTTTGCAAAAAGGAAAGAAGAGGAGGTCCTCTGGGCTTTCTGGTACTTAAATGGCTGCTATTGTTTTTATGGTATCACCCGCTTTCATGGACACACTCACACTCAGCTTTTCTTGGCTCCAATTAGCTGTGAGCCCACATGTCCCTGCAGTGCTGCTCACATACAACGCAATGCGTCACCAGTGTGGTGTGATAGAGGAATGGAGGATAAAAGATAAAGGAAAGTGAGAGGAGAGATTGAGATGGCATCACCACCAGTGGCTGGCTGGTTTGCTGGCAGATCTCCACATGCCTCATAAAAACACATGACCCAACAACCTGTTCAGCAGCTCATTTCACAGGCTTGTCAGCCCTTCATATTGCAGTAAATTTGACAAGCTTCTCGCTCATTCTTACATGCTGTGCATAAAATGTACGACAAACAGATGACACAGTACAAGCTCCAAACATTACCCTTTAACTGTAGCTCTGGTGTAAATGGTGGCTCGTTAAATATTGACTTGTGGCCATCAGCCAAGGCAGGCAGTGCCAGTGGTCATTTCCACTAATGATCCTTTTCATTGGCAGCTTGGACACTGGGCGCACAATGGCAAACCAAGCTTGAGAAATCTCCCAGACTGCACAGCCAGTCAGCTGCACATAACAAGAGCCATTGTCCGTGTTGTTTTCTTAGCCTTTTAACTGTTAACCCAAATGGATCAATGTCTTGGGCAAATGTCAGACACATCCTCGGACAGACACATGGCCTTTTCTTGTGTGGCTAATGTCAGCAGTAGATTTTGTATGGATGTAATACAAGGGGCTTTAAACATTTTATTCCATCTAATACTATGCCTTACAGTCTGTCTTTGTATGCTTTTTCTTTCCTTTTTTTGTTTTTTTAAACAGGTGAATCTGGACTAGGCAAGTCCACGTTGATCAACTCTCTGTTCCTAACAGACCTGTATTCAGCAGAGTATCCTGGACCATCACACAGAATCAAAAAGACTGTGCAGGTATATGTTGGCAAAAATATCTCTGTGTTAAAGTCAGTTAAACACATCCACACTTTTAGCATGTGCTTGGGGAAAATAATACAGGTATCACAATATGAGTAAGGAAAGATTTCCTGTATCTGTCCTTGTAGCAGCGGACCTGAAACGGATATTAGAGAAAAATGTTCCGCTGCAGATATTATCATATGTGTATTATAGACACAATATCGCTATTTCTTTTTTAAATATCATCGTTATCATCATTGTCTTTAAATCCAGACAGGTACTGATGATGACCGTGAGATGGATATTTGAGATTTGAATCCATTTGTCCTCTATGTGATAGATGTGGTACTGCTGAAGCATCGCTACCACATTTATTCTGCAGTTATTCAGTACCGGGCAGCTTTTTGGGGGTGATATATGTAGTAGGTTTTCTAAACAATATGGAGTTAACATAAATCCTGATTGTACTTCAGCAGTAACTGGTTGTTGTGATAGAACGGGGGTTCTGTTCCTCCCATCAAAAACAGGCTGTAGAAGTGGTCGTGTTTGCAGCTACAACATTAATGATAATTTATTGGAAGTCTCCATTTCCCTTATTTTTTAAGAATTAGCTCAAGAAGGTTCTTCCTTTGCAAAGATAGAGCAGATTTGTCATAATAAATTCACAAAATAATTTTCAGAAGGTTTTGCTTAATGAGACCTAACATCATGCTTGAGTTTTGCTTCTGCGTTGTATCTTTACTTTGTGAAAACTTTGACTTGTCCTGCATAATGGCCAAGACTATGCTAGTTTTCAATCCCTGCTGTTGCTGTTGCCATTGCTGCTTTTTTTCTTTTCTTTTCTTTTCTTTTGTTGTGTGTGGGTTTTTTTTTTTTTTTTTTTTTTTTTTTTTGTTCGTGTTTT
>VUQI01020006.1:4781-18619 GCA_015106735.1 Paratilapia polleni | reverse complement strand
AATGAAGGTTTTGGAGTGGTCTAGTCAAAGTCTGGATATAAATCTGACTGAGATGCTTTGGCATGACCTTAAACAGACTGTTCATGCTCGAAAACCCTCCAATGTGGCTGAATTAAAACAATTCTGCAAAGGTGTGGGCCAAAATTCATCCACAGTGATGTGAAAGACTCATTGCATTGCCAGTTATCACAAATGCTTGATTGCAGTTGTTGCTGCCAAGGGTGGCACAACCAGTTATTAGGTTTAGGGGGCAATTACTTTTTCACAGAGTGCCAGGTAGGTTTGGATATCTTTTTTCCCTTAATAAATGAAATCATCATTTAAAAACTGCATTTTGTGTTTACTCAGGTTATCTTTGACTAATATTAAAATTTGTTTGATAATCTGAAACATTTAAGTGTGACAAATATGCAAAAACTAAGAAATCAGGAAGGGGGCAAACACTTTTTCACACCACTGTAGGTGGTAGCAGCAGTCTCCCTGTGAGATGGTCATCTTAAATTTCAGACACTTTAATAATTATGTCCCAAACTATCTTTGGTCCTCAACTTTGACCCTCTCTCAGTGTGCACCGTGGATCCACTTGTTTGGAACCACAAACAATTCTTTCACGCTGGTTCTTCATCTACAAAAGCTGAAGAATCCATATAAGAAAGAAATCATTTTAAAATGAGAACTTACTGTATCCGCTGACGTATATCTTCACATGTTGTACTTGGAGTTATTTCTTCAGGTGTGGCATAAGCATCTTTGTTTGGCCATATAATAACAGGACTGTCACACACCGCTAGAACACAGGATTCAGATTTCACCTGAGAGCGAAGGGTCTCAAATGTCTGCGAGATGACCCTTTGCACCAGTGGTGCTGTAAGAAAAAATAAACAGGTAGTGTCACTTGATCAGTTACCAATATATTATGTCATTTATTGTATGTAATAAACTAGGCAACTAGAAACGTATCCTTAACATTTTACTTCGGTTTACACTGTTCTTCTTATGTTAAAATTAACATCAGTGGTCCTCCTCCTGTCTCGATCCACCAGGATGCAGGGCTGTCCCTTCCAGTGAGGACACTCAAAGCTACTGTATGTTTTGGGGGTTTTTTTTGTTTTTTTTTAATGAATATTGAAATTATTTCTGGTATTTTACAGAAGGCTTAAAAAGCGTTCACGGATTCATGTAGAGAAATTGTCTCACTCAATTATAGCAGAAAGTGTGGGAGCACACCAGCTGGGAACTTCTGGATGTCACGAACTCCGCATCTAACGTGCTATAAGTAGGTGTTTAACTTTAGAGGTGTCTACTGTGGGAAAAAAAACGTCTGTGAACAAACCATCCGTGCTGTCCAGCTGACATCTGAACTCCAGCGGACCTTTGACACGAAGAATCACCGCAGTGTCGGAGTCAACAACGACCTGAGAGCACATAAAACAAGTCAGTAGCTGGCTGGGAAAGCAGATGACAATGTTTGCAATTATTCTCTTGGTGTTTCGGCTAACTGCTAAACGAGGAACTGAATGAGGCGCTGACAGCGTTTAGTAAACGCCAGAAAAGGCTAAGTCTAATATAAAGCTGAAGACAGAGGGACACGGACGTGTCGTTTCGCTGTATCAGTAACCTTACCATTGTGGAGTTCAGTCTACCAAAGTAATAACACTTCTTTATCTGGTGTGTCTATGCACTGGAGGCTGACATGTCTACTAAGGCAAATGTTCAACGTGTCTCTGGCTGCAGCTTTCTATTGGGCCACACTGGCTCCGCCCATTTATGTTGCATTCGTAGCAACTCGTAAATTTGGCAACATTCTCTAAATAATTTGTCATGCATGGTTTTCTTATTACCTTTTCCTTTTGAAATGTAAAGTGCCTTTTAGTAGTTTTTCGGTGTTCACCTTAGATGCATATATCATCCACAGACTGCGTATACATAGACATACCTCAAACACTTTATTATACAAACCCCCTGAGATACAGCGACAAAGACTCACATTTACTATACGAGTTTTTGTGGATCATCATATAATAAGAGCAAACATACTTGATAGTTTACCAAAGAACAAGAAATGAATGAAAAACACCTCAGCATTAAGTTCATCTGTAGGCAAATTAGTCAATAAAGAAATATGAGAGGCACTGCAACTTCAGAAATCCTCACTCCTCCTGCAAAATCTTCTGCAGTTTTGTGATTAAGTCTCCAACTCTGTCTGTTGAAATGGGATTGAGTGAGGCATATTATACTCCATCTAATTAGTCCTGCTTCAGTGCACGTCTCCTTTCTTATGCAAAATCTGACAAAATGTGTCAACATACTTGTTCTTATTCTATCTTTTTGTTGAGATATTTATTTGGACTTAGTTGTGTTTTTATACAGAGATTTCTTTTTAATTTTTTTTATTTATTTATTTTTTTAAGGAAGAAGTGTTTTGCAAGACTGCAAGTGGTCAGAGTTAATACACAGGGAAAAGGTTAGCATCCATGAACATGTGTATGTTGGTGCATTGCTTGTTTGCCTCTGGATATTCAGCAGCTATGTGAGCTAGGCCAGCAGTGTAAGTGGACACAAGGCTTTTGATATCGTAAGCCGCTGTTATGCAGGCTTAAGTCATCAATTGCAGGAAACATCACCGCCAAAACTCTTCTAGTCAAAAACAGATGAATCAGCATCAAGGCTGCATTTGCAGATAAATCAGATTAATGCTCTCTGATTTATGCGGCATACAGGACAATTTTTGAGCCTAAGAATTAGAAATTACAAGATTATCTGTAAAAAGGGGGATCTACTAGAAATGATTCCCATTACAGGCCGTTTCCACCTCAGTTTAAAAATTATTAGCTATTCTTAGTAGTTATTTCAAAGTAAAATAGAACAAATAGCACATGCCAGGAAGCAGGGTTGAAAATGAGGACAGTTTCAGGTCACTGATGTTTTGTCTTAACAACCCCTCTGGATAAAATCATCACACGTTTGTTAGGATTACTGGGAAAAAGGAGCCGAAATGGTTCCTCTTGTTCAAGCATGCAAAGTCAGTTGTCTAAATCTAGTAGACTGTCAGACAAAATTAAATAAACACACTTAACAGGTATATGCACATGGCTAGGCATGTTGTATTTCTAAACATAGAGAGGAAATGGTTCCACTGTATGGATAACACCTTCACTTGAATTAAAAATAACAGTGTGAAAAGCACGAGCTTATGTTCTCAGTTTAGTACGCCAGCTTTGATTTAAAAAAGATCTACATGCAAAAATCTACAAGAATTGCAAGAATACAACATTACCACAACATATATACTGCAAGTGCTTGCAGTATTAAAGGTGTCTGTGTGCCTGAATGTGGCAGTCTGCTCCAGAAAGTTTCTTCTTATCAAACTGAGTGCAGCAACATTGTGAAGTCATGTCTGTTGAGTTCCCGTGGACTCAGTGTGCTGGGGAGGATTTGTGATGAGATTAGCTATCTCCATTTGTATCATAAACAGAGCATTAAGATCTTTTCAAGAGTGCAAGGGCTGAATACATGGCAGGCACTCACATTACAAATGCACATTCATCATATGTCCATAGGCAAAGTTTATCTTTGGAATCTTTTGTTTATGTGACCAAGTGACAGATGTGGTAGGATATAAAAATGCTAATAAAAAAAAGTAGCTTGAATATATACAAATAATTTTTGTGCAGCTGTGAGGGAACATTTAACTATTTTCAGGGATAAGTCACTTTAGCGTTTTAATAAGCCCTGTATAGATAAATTTCAGTATCAGCATCTTGATTGTTTGCTTGCTCTTTTTTTTTTTGCCAAGTGGCTGGTGATCGCAGAAGAGGCATAAAGGTTTAAAGCTACATCCATCCATCCATCCATTTTCTTCCGCTTATCCTATTCAGGGTCGCGGGTGGGGGCTGGAGCCTATCCAAGCTGCCATAGGCGAGAGGCGGGGTACACCCTGGACAGGTCGCCAGTCTGTCGCAGGAGGTTTAAAGCTACATTTTTTTTACAAAATAGGTTCACAAATCTGTCTTGAAACAAAAGCCACGTTCCCATGTGAACAATGAAAGAGAGGAAAATGTACATTATACTATTAAAAAAACAAATTGTAAAATATCCACCTACTTCAGATAAATGTTGTAAAAAATGAACACAGAAAGTACATTAGGAAGGGAGGTTTTAATGACCGCTTTGAACAGGAGGAATGATTACAGCAAGAATATCATGTTTCAATGTTCCTGTGAGAGCCTGGTGGTTATTTTAAGGCCTACTTGAAAAATCCTTTAAGTAATCATAAGCTTCACAAGATACTTTTTTCAAGTAATGTCAAGCAGTGAAACATCTGGATCACATTGTGCTCAGGGGCTTCACAGATGAAAGAAGCAGCTTTTGGTATCTGTGTACTCTTTCAAGGCTAAAAGATTAATCTAGTTCATGCAAATCTAGTCGTTTGCCTATATCAGGCAATGTAAACAGTATACAGCTTTACGTAACCATTAATTACATTTTCCTCCATGGCTTTAGATTATCAGACCATTTGGGCCGCTGGATAATTTTTTCAAATCCCATCAGATAATGTCAGAAATAAGTCGAGCATTGCAGTTTCTCTTTGCTCTCAAAGGTCTGTCACCTGCATGGAACACAACCATAGTTCAAGCAGTTATAAGGAATATTGCAGCTTATTGTCTTTCTCACAAATGTTAGGGAACACGCATGGTATTTAACTGTAAAAAAAACAAACAAAAAAAACAAAATGGAAGAGGGCACTGCATGAAAACCTCCTTTTGCTCCAGGATATCAAATGACCTTAGCTTCACTTCATTGGTCTCCTACTGAGGCATGAGGTCTGCACGCTGGTCGCCAGTCATTCCTCATCACTAACAGGTTCACCCCAGGGCAACATCTGAGAGACAAATAGATGAAACAGGGCAACAAGGGGGGGGGGCATTTTTTGTTCATCATGCTGAGTTATTTTTGTGGAATAATGTTTTGTGGAATAATGTACATAAATGCTGTACTTGTACACAAGTGCTTGAATTTGAGTATCACTTCATACTGTATCCTCAGAAAATATGTTTATTTAACTTCTCAATGATAAAAGACTGATGAGGCTAATAGTAAAACAAAAATATCATATAATGAAACTGAGAGATGTAATCATGCTGTCTAATGAGTGCTTCTACTTTTGCTGCTATTACATTTTGCTACTTCTACTTGTGTGACTTCAAGCTGTAACAGCGTAACCATAGATGGAAATATCAGAAAATTTCACACATTAAAACCAGATTCCACAGAGGAGAGGCGCTGGACTTTCTTCCCTCTTTTCCTTCTTCTTCTATGTATTTATTTTGCTCTATTAGCTGACATCCCAATAATTCCTTAAAGCCCTGCATGAGAGCTCCCTCTGCCTTCCTCAAATTTCCAACACAGCCAACCAGAAGCAACGCTGGACAAGAATGAGACCAGAGATCAACTTCAGCTCAGTTCTGTGATCAGTGAGAGGATGTATGAGATGATGACGATACTGTGGCATCACTTATTAGCACCTTGCCTTTCTCTGGGTTTGGATCCTCAATCATAACAACTGCCCTTAGACAGAGAACCATTTTCCACTTCCCCCGTCGCAAAGGTGTTACTTGAGGACAGACAGAGAGAGAAACAGTCCTGTCTACTGTGTCTGTTCGCGCTTCTCACTTTATGACAAAGATGTGTCGAAACCTGGTGGTTACTCCCTCAGTTCAAGTTGGGCTCTTCTGAAAGAGTACAGTGATAAGACACAAAGCAAAACAAAGCCGAGATTAACGCTTCAAAACTTTTCAGTACTGAAAGTTGACTCATTGTCTCACCCTGGCACAGATCAGAAGGTCCACGTTATAACAAATCATGACAAATATGTTTGTTCATGCCAGTGCAGCTGGTGCTCTCTCCACTGAGTCCTTGTGAGAGGCAGCAACAGCAGCTGTCACCTCTGTGGAAGCAGATGGGTCACTAAGACCTGGGGATAAATATCTGCTTCAAGATGTCACTCTCCAACCTCATATCAGTGCCCCAAGAGGCAAATGCAAATGAGCAGTTCGTTGGCCTTCATTCATTTGCCTCTTGGAGAGCAGTGGTAGAGGCAATATTATTGAATGTGAACCTAAAGTGAATTATAAGCCATTTCTTTAATTTACTCATTAACTTTTGCACCTGTTTCAAGCCTAAACATGTCTTTAAAAAAATCAGAAAAAGCTGCAGCTGCATGGTAACAATGTGATTCATTTAGTCTCCATGAACACCTGTCTTTAAGTAAATTTGCTTGTTGAGAAGAGAGAGAGAAAAAGAAAGAAAGAAGTCCTTTTTTTAAATTAGCAATCAAAAACAAGAGCATTTGAAAAGCTTACTAACTTTTATGAGTTGAACTTTAAATGGATTGCTTCTATATAGTGCTTCTCTTATTTACCTTTCAAAGCAGTTTTACACTAAAATCTTTAATCTGGCTTTCACACAGCAATTTAGGCACATTTGCGGTTAAATATCTTGCCCAAGGACACTTAATCATGCAGATGGAGGAGCAGAGGGTCGAACCATCCACTTTCTTATTAAGTGATCCACTCCACATCCTGAGCACAGGACTCAGGATGTGGCTCACACCCCGAGTCCTGTGGCTCAGGAGACCTGTTTATCACAACCCCACTTTTGGATATAATCGTTTTATAAAGTTAAAAGTGAATAACCCAAAGACACGAAAGCTTCTACAAACTTCAAATATAATTAAATATATTTTGTTCTACTACAAATATTTTTAAAAGTCCAACAGCCTAAGGGGTCAGAAAGCAGTGCTCATTACAGTACCACCAGTACCAATACCCAAAGTATTTTTAAAGTTAGTATGGGCATTTAGGACTGTGTGGTTTCAAAATGTTTTATTTACTTGTTTTATTTCATTCATGACTAAATTGATGATGATTATTTAGGTCTGTGTTAAAGGAGATATTTCATTTTATCCATGACTAAATTGGGGTGAATTACAGCAGTGTTTTTGTTTTTTGTTTTGTTTTGTTTTGCTTTTGGTTTTCTTTCTTTTTCTTTTTCTTTTTTTTTTTAATAAATCATAAAATGAAGGCAAATTTGGTGATAGTTGAACAAAAATGCTGTTGCTGTCATGACCACATGATTTCTCATTGACTTATTGACTGTTTGGGTAAAATAACTAAAGCCAAGTGATTTACTTTAAAAAGGTGAATTTTGTTATGTACATCTAGTGTTATAGACTTTCAGCACCTCTTCAAGCCTCACTTTTAATACTGTTCTGTACTGACTGATGGAAAAAATTACAAAGTTACTTATATTTACTATAATTTTTTTTTAATTTATTTTATTTAACCTCTATTTAACCAGGATAATATAAATCTTGAGATATAAAATCTCTTTTGCAAGAGTGTCCTGGCCAAGACAGAGCTGCATAGACTAGTAACACACACACAAGAATACACACAGCAAACATACACAAAATAAGTATACCAAATGTACAAGAGATAAAGAGTAAAATACAAAACAAACCAAAATGTATAAACTTCAGTGACATTAATGCCTAAAACATCAGTAAAAGTCATTGTCTCCAGAAAAACAGGGGTAGTCATATTTAGGCAAAACATTTGCAGCCCACAGTAACTGCCTCCAGGTGATTTAAAATCACCTTTAATTCATTTAGTGAAGCCAGCTTCTTAAGTTTTAATAGATTTTGCAGCTAATTCCAGGGGGAATGTTTATTTTTAATTTTTTTAATTTTAATTTTTTTTAATTAATTTTATTAGAAGGCCAGATCTGGCCAATGGGCCATTGTTTGCTCTTACCACTGACCTAAACCTTCCTTTACTCTTAAATAACTGCACCCTCATCATTTAAGTTAAAGCACCATAAAACTGTCACAACATGACATACACGTTTTAAATGTGTAGGGTTCTTTTAGGTTGCAAAGAACTGTTAAATGAATTACTTTGATGGGGCGTCCACCCTGGAGCTTAATGAAAAGACTTCCCCTTTAATCTCTAACCTATAAACCTTTTCTTTTATATGGTAGCAGCATCCTTGGTCTTGACCTTAAAAGAAGCTTAGAGTTACATAAGAGAGATACCCTGCGAGAAACGAGAAAAGTCCCATGTGGCAATACTATTCATTATTTAAACTCTTGAAATTGATTTATGATGTTTTAGTGAAATTGCTCTTTTCAGACCAAACATGGCCAACAAGCGCAGCGTAGCCTCATCCTGGCCAATAAAATCTATTTTTTTCCCCACTAATTTTATAAATGATCACCAAACATGTCTAATCATTACTGAACCTTTCCCTGAACTTAAATAAAACAGAAGACCTGATTCACTTCACGATGCATTTAAACTCACAGAGGGTAACCTTTTCTGTGAAATATGATCTGATGTTGCTTAAACTTCATATATTTACCAGGCAAAAAGCACGTTTATGCTTCTGTAAATGTGCCAGTGTTAGATAACAGCTGTAGGAAACTAGAAAGCTGTGACTGAAAGCCTCAAGCAGAGATAAGGATGGCTCACTTGTTTTTAACTTTACACCCCTTCAGCCAAAATGGATGCTGATTCAAGTGGCATCAGTTGAGTTATTTGTATTTTTGCAGTTTTCTCAGATGCCACAAGAGGATTAATAAAACTTACACAGACATGGGTTTATGTAAAATAAGTGGATGCCCTCTTCAAATCATTATGCTGTTCTTAAAGTGTGTAGATGTGCTGCTTTTCTTAGTCTCCTAGCTGCAATCATCATCTTAAATCAACTTTTGGTTTGGAACAGCATGCCTGGACAAAAGAAGTGTCTGATCCCAGTGTTCTTATACTGAATAAAATAGATTAATTAGCAAACTATTCAAACACTTAATTTATGCAACTGTTGTAAGTTGCAGCAATACAAAATGTTTAAGAAGACTTAAGACATAGGCTGTCTTGTTTGAGAAGAGAGAAGAATTGTTTCTATTGGCCTGATCCTTCACATAATTAGAGTACAGCTAATATGAGCGTTTGTGCTCACAAATGAGTAGGTAGGTAGGCTTTTTCAAACAGGAAATACTGGAGAGGTTTGTAATGTATTAAAGAGATTCGGGAAGCGTGAGACATACAGAACTGGAGTAAGCAATGCTAGATTTCTAATGTAAAATAAGATAAATGTAAAGTGTTTACAAAATGGACACCATTTTGTAATGGCATAGCGTGAATATAATAGAAATAGGGTTAACCTATTTATATTTGGGGTTACCAGTTTCATATGATAGTTCCCCGTTGGTCCTATTAAAAAAAATCTTTTGCATGCGAGGAGTCGTCTGGAAATAATTTCTCATTGCTGATAGGTTGCTTGGCTACACCATCCCCACTTGCGCATGGATTGGCTTGCCCACCCCCCTAGTATTTCATTGGCTTTTGGTAATGATAGTTCCCTGCCATCATTTGCCCATGCTGTTTTCAATAAATATTGTATGTGGTCTCTGGCTTTGGTGCTGATCATTTGAATCGGCGGGCTGAGAGGAGGAAAGCATCCTGGATGAGCACACCAGATGATGGAATTCATGCCAGAGACCACTGCTCGTCCACAACTGTCTCCCTCCGAAATTAGATAAGAGAGAAGCGCCAGGAGGTTACAGCCGGGAAGATGTTCTGCGCCAAGCTGAAAGAGCTGAAGATATCCGGAGAGTGTCCGTTCTCTGCCAGCGCCAAAAATAATGAGCTCGGAGACTTTGAGGAGCGCTCAGCTGACGCCGCGGATTTATTGCCTATTTCTAAGGACGTGCACGGAAAAACAGGTGAGGATCTACCTCGACAGAAGACAAGCAGAGCCAAAGTTAACCTGCATACACTTGGGGATAGCATCCGAAAATTGGCATGTCCCGAGGTGAGTTATAAATGCATTTATTCACCTCATGCATCTACAGTATGCAATGCTTTATGTAGATTTTTAAAAAACTGTAACCGGATTTGTCACATTTTTTCCCCTTAACGCATAGACACCATGACTGTTTATCCACTTGAGACAATTAAACAATTAAACCTGCTTTAAAAAAAAAATATTACAGCCTCTTTAATTCACGTTTAAGTCTTACCAGACGATGACCTTTAACTTGCTGGACACTTTGTGATACAGTTTCAAAGGCTGCACACTGCCCTCCAACGAATGATGACACTATCAGATCACTGCAGGGACTCTGAAAGGTAACTTTGGTGTTTTTCATTTCAGCTGCCACAAACCTATCAATAAAAACACTACTCATCCTAGACTATCAGCTACAGATACCGCTGCTGCTGCAAATTATAGGTCTGTCCCACAACTTCCACTACAGCACTCATTGGCACCCCGCTTAGATATGTTACAAAATCCTTCTGGCACTCTCACTACTAGACTGATACAAGGAGTTGTGATACAGACTCTGGCTGCTATGGATACCTGGAGAAAAAGAGAAAACTTTTGCAAATGAAGGACACATTAGACTGCTATAGAAAATGTCACATGCACAATGACACTAATGCATATTATTCTCAACAAGGTCACAGTCTGATGTGGAGCTAAAATGATTAGTCCATTAACCAATTAGTTGAAAATTAATTTGCAACTATTTTGGTAATGTTTTCAGTCATTTCTCAGGCATATGTGCCAATTGTTACCTTGCTGCAGCCTCTCAAATGCGAGATTTTGCAGCCTTTTTGGTCACACATGATATATATGGGTATGTAGAAATACAATAATGGAAACAGTTTCTTTGGGTCTTTGGCTGTTTGTTCAGGCAAAGCAAGCATGTAGAAAAATGTCACCTTCAGCTCTAGGAGGTTATAGCAGACATTTTCCATTTTGTCTGGCATGTTATAAACAGATAAGAAGATATTTGGCAGGTAAATCAATAGGTAAAATGATCTTGTTGATAATTCCAGCCCAGGTCTGATGTATCTCAGTGACTGTCCACTGAAAGTGTGTTTTCTTTGTGTCTGACTTTGATATTTGTTGACTTTTCAGTCTAGCAATTTCCTGTACACACTATCAGAGTTGCAGCAATGAACCAGAGCATTTAGTAGAGATGATGAACATTTACTCTGTCAAAACAGGTACAGACAAATCAGAAATATACTGGGCAAAATACACAAATGGTTTTTAAAGCACTGGTTGTGAATCAGATCCTTATTCTCTTCATGTATCTCGCAGGAATCCCGATGGAAGCTTTGAAAATTGCTTTTGGTGAGGAGATCTTTAACATGTGTTATGAGGAGGACAGACACATTTTGAGGGTGGTGGGGGGAGCACTCCACGACTTCCTCAACAGCTTCAATGTCTTGTTGAAACAGAGCAGCACGCTGCCCAACCCGGATAGAGAGGATTGTGTAAAGGAACCTTCGGTGCTCTGCTTAGACAAGGATCCGGGTCTGCTTACTGTCTATTTCTTCAACCCTTGCCCTACCACTGAGCTCTTTTTCCCCGGAGTCATCAAAGCTGCTGCCCGCCTGCTGTACAACACCACTGTGGATGTGCTGATGGACCCCCAACATGGTAGAGACAGCATCTTGCAATCTAGCCCGCAACCCAGTCTTCTGTACACAGTTGTAGTTAAAGATGCTAAACATCTGAGCCCCAGTCCACTGCGGGCTACCTCAGCTGGGACCCTTCCTACCTCTCTGTTCTCCACTATCTTCCCTTTCCATCTGATACTTGACCAGGATCTGGTTCTGGTGCAAGTAGGACATGGGCTCAGGAAGAGACTGATCAGGAAGGATGGACTGAGACGGTCTAGTACCTTCCAAGACCACTTTTCTATTGTGTCCCCCCAGATCAAATGTACCTTTCAGGGTATACTTACCATGCTAAATGCACAGTTTATCATTCGGATCAAACATGGAGTCTCCACCACAGATAACACAGGAAAGGTATGTTGATACATCTGTAAGACTGCTTGAAAAGTGACGTCAGTGACTAAAGAGGCTGAAAAGGTTTTCCCATCATCATCTGCATATTTAAGGGAGTTGGATAGAAGAGGTAAAAATGGGCTGTTTACAAGCATTGCAGCTTATTAGTGGTGTACTTGGGCGCACTCGGCCTGAGGTAGAGATCAACATTATACCCCCAGTAGAGATCAGAAGCAAATGTCAAACCATTTTACCCATCAAAGGCACAGCCATGCTCGTGCTATTTTTGTAAGGGTGCGCAGCCATCGGTTGCGATGACAAGGAAAAGAAGTATTAGGAAGTAAATGTGACATGTATAATGACACTCATTCAAAGATGCTTCCACTTAATATCATGTACAGTTAGTGAATTGAGTCCAATTAAAACAGGTAGAAATCAGTGAGTGGGTGAGCAAGCAAATGTTGCAGTCTCTTCCATCTTGGGCCGATGATGTCCACCGTGGACAAACATGACTAAAATATCAGCAGAAATGACACATTTAACATGAATTATCAGACACTTGAAAAAAAAAAAAAAAAACACTCCTATAACTACGTATACTATGGCTCCAGAAATCACTAGTGAAACATAAAGAATAAGCTGTCATTTAGGGGAAAAGAGTTTTTGCTATTTTCAAACACAATTAAATAAATGCAAAAAATGCTGAGAAGATGGATTTTTTTTACAAAACACACACACACACACACACACTAATAATACTAACAGCAAATGCTTTTTTTTTTAAACAACACACATTTTTAACTCTTGAAATCTTGATAGATCTAAATAGACTGACCTATTGACCAGCTATTTGCTACATAAATAAACCTTTCAGCTTTGTTTAAAGTTGTGGCAGATTACAGCTGTACACAGCTGTTGTTTTATTTTATTGTAATATTTACATCTCTTGAGGGAAATAATGTATGTATACATTTGAATAGCACAGTTTCCAGAGTTTAAAACAGCAAAGTATATTTTTTTCCTCATTTTGGCCGTGGGAAATCTTTACTTAAAGAAAAAAATGGCATCCTGCAGCAAGGATGCGGGAAATATTTAAGCTACAAGAGCAGTAAAGATCTCATATCCTTACTAACAATTTTTTAACTTAACAAATTTCCACCAAACTGAATGTTTTTCATCATTCTGCTTTTTCTTTCAGCACATGGACCTTAAAGGTCAGATGATTTACGTTCCTGAATCAAACGCCATCTTGTTCTTGGGCTCACCATGCGTGGACAAGCTGGAGGAGCTGACAGGCCGCGGCCTCTATCTGTCAGACATCCCTATTCATAACGCTCTGCGTGATGTAGTCCTGGTTGGCGAACAGGCCAAAGCTCAGGACGGTTTGAAGAAGCGGCTGGGGAAGGCCAAGGCAGCCTTGGAGCATGCACACCAAGCACTGGAGGAGGAAAAGAAGAAGACAGTGGATCTCCTTTTCTCGATCTTCCCCGGCACTGTGGCACAGCAGCTGTGGCAGGGTGAAACGGTCCAAGCCAAGAAGTTTGACCAAGTTACAATGCTCTTCTCTGACATCGTGGGCTTCACAGCTGTTTGCTCACTCTGTACCCCAATGCAAGTGATCACCATGCTCAATGAGTTGTACACCAGGTTTGACCACCAATGTGGAGAGCTTGATGTTTATAAGGTAGGTTGATGTAAGGGCATGCTGCAGAGCTGAGCATTTTTTGTAGTTTTTGTCTATATTGACAATTCATAAGAAATTCCGAATAAGTAGCTCATATAACTACAGTGTTATTGAAATGTAGGCAAAGCGTTTAGGTTGTCAGTGCTACCAATGTGGGGCCATTGTGAAACTTTGATATTTCTTATCGCAAAGTGAGTGACATGGTACAATATTAAGCAAGGCTCAACATCCTAGCATTTTTCAAGAAAATAAAAGAAATACCAAGGTAAGTTACAATATTTTAGGCA